>OZ005652.1:25578729-25623729 GCA_963930645.1 Salticus scenicus
AAGTTTGTTGCGGACGTAGAAGTGGACAATGAAAATTAACGTCTATGCAGCACAGGGTTGCCAACTCCAAAAAATTTAAGCCCCTAAATTCAAATACAAAAGTCCCTGTGGAGAATACTTCCGCTTTCCAAAAGAACATCTGCTAGTTTGGTGCGAGACGCGCATGCGCTAGTTACGAAAGGAAAGAATAAGTTTAGTTTTTTACTCTGACTTCAGCGATAAGATGTACGGTGATTACTGTAAGATGTTACGAATGAGGATATGTTTTCTCTTCATTATATTTTATTACTACTACTTAATAATGTATATATGTACATAGAATATGTGTATATAGAATATGTATATAAAGGATTCGTTAAAGTAAGATAGAGCCCTGTTTATTCGAGTTCCTGGCTCCTGAATTATTAGTTATTTTTATTTTATTTAAGTATATTAAGAATTATTTTATATTTGAAGTAACATTTTTGGCGAGCCAGCCAGCCAGGATTCGTAAAATATACGATTTTAAAAGGGCTCTCAAGTGATCTTTAAGACAAAAGGAAAAAATTACGTTTCCGTTTAAGAACATAAGTTTTGGAATGAAGTTTTGTTTTGCCATCGGAGCTGAATACGATTATCAGGTAAGCTCTCTCTCCCCTTTATTAAGACACTGAATAAAATATATATATATATATATTTCATATATTTACGAATAAAATATATTTCGAATAATTTGAGAATAAATAAAAATGAATATTATAACAATAATACGTAGCACCCAAATGTAGGGTGCCAAGTCATGTTCTCAATGAGAAAATTTAATATATTTACGTAATTTATTGAGTGAATTATATTATAAGATAAGATTATTATTATTATTGTGAATATTATGTGAAGGTAATCAAAAAAAAAAAAAAAAAAAAAAAAAAAGAGTTCATTTGAATTGAAGAACAATAAGAATAAGTGTAATAAAACAATGTAAAATTTTGTGTTCTATTAGAAATTGTTAATAAGAATTTATTAAATATGGCAGAGTTAGAAAAACAAAAGAGAAAAAGAACAGTAATTAGAAGTTCCACTACGAAATTAATTACTAATTGCGAGCAGTACATAGAAGCAGATGTAATCGAAACATCTGTTCTGAAAGAACATTTCGATCAATTAACAGTAAAATACGAAAATTTAAGGAATCTCGATGAAGAGATTCAAAATCTTATGAAAAAGGAAGACGATTTAGAATCCGAATTTGAAACAGCAGAAACTTATGCAGAAAAAATTATTTCTGTTAAATCAAAAATTACTTCGGTTTTAAAAAGTAAGGAAAACCTCGAAAACACAAACACTAAAAAGGATGATATCATAAGTGAACAGTCATCTTTAATTTCTTGTTCACATTCTAGAATAAAACTCCCTCGTCTAGTGATTGAAGAATTTGGCGGGAATCCCGCTAACTGGCTCTCATTTTGGAGCCAATACGAGAATGCAATTCATAATAATACTGATTTAACAGACATAGATAAGTTTAATTACTTGCATTCTCTGTTAAAAGGATCTGCGGCTGATGCCATTAGAGGCTTTTCGTTATCCAGTGAGAACTATCAATCTGCAGTTAAAGCGTTAAAAACAAGATTTGGTCGTAATGACCTAATAATTAATGCACACATTGGAAAGTTATTGAATTTAGATCCAGTGAAAAATTCAAATAACACAGATGCACTGCGCAAGCTCTACGATAACATTACGATTCAAATAAGAAATTTACAATGTCTAAATGTAACATCAGGAACATACGGCACTCTACTGACACCAATTTTACTTAAATTGATTCCCACTTATTTAAATTTAAATTATTAAAGAAAAAGACAGAACCTTGAAAATTTTGACATTGAAGAATTGTTAGACTTTTTAAAAGCTGAAATTGAGTGTCGTGAAACGGCGATACAAATACAAGATTTGTCTACACAAAATCCAAATGTCGTAAAAGAAAAACAGAAAAAAATTCCCGAGTCTAAGACACTCCCTACAGCGTGTAAATTGATGAACTTTAATGAAAATAATAAGGAAATTAATTCAAAATTTAGAAAGGTTGATATAGTGTGTGTTTTTTGCAATAAATCACATGCATCGGAGAGTTGTAATGAGGTCTCTAAGTTAAATTTGGAAGATAAAAATAATATACTGAAAGAAAAAAGGGTTTGTTTTGTTTGTCTGAAGAAAAATCACAGAGCAAACCAATGTAGATCAGGGCATAGATGTCTTATTTGTAAAAGACGACACTACGCTATAATATGCCCGGATTTACCCTCTAACAAATCAGATATTTCAAATAAGATTAATGAAGAAATAAAAATAAGTACATTAAATAATCATGTACAGCTCTCTGATGTATTTCTGCAAACGTTTATTGTTAGACTGCACAATAATAATAAAGAAATGCTTGTAAGGGCAGTCTTGGACTCTGGAAGCATGAAAAGCTATATATGTAGCGATACAATTGAAGAAATGAAGTATGTCTCTAGCAATGAAATAAACTTGCGTCAATCACTTTTTGGAGGTATCGAAACGAATGAAAATCTTTATAAAAATTATGTAATTGAAGTTAGTAGTATGGACAGAAGTTATAAATGTAAATTTGAAGCATTGGCGGAAAAACGTATTTGTTCTGAGTTTGGCCAAATCCCATCTGGTCCGTGGTTAAACGAACTTAAGAAGCATCGTATACAGCTTACGGACTTAGAAAATAAATACAAAGTGGATAAGGAAATAAAATTGTTAATAGGGGCTGATATTATGGGTAAATTGTTAACGGGAAAAATAGTACCCCTTAAATCAAATTTAACCGCTATACAGACTAAATTGGGATGGACTGTTCTAGGAAAATTTTTTGGCACAAAGAGCAATACACCTAGTAATCATTCTCTCGTTATCTCTTCTCTTTTGGTTAAGAACCAGTGTGTAAGCGATCTGTGGAAATTAGACGTATTGGGAATTACAGATCCTGCACACCGTAAAACTAAGCAGGAGTTAGAAGAAGAGACTAACAAGTATTTTAAGGAGACTCTTCGGGTAAATTCCGATGGCAGATACGAGGTAGCTTTACCATGGGTAACGGATAATTCTGCCTTACCTGACAATAAAAAACTTGCTGGAAAAAGTCTGTTTAGTACGAAAAGAAAATTAGTTAATTCCGGCAAATTAGAGGATTTCTATGGGGTTTTTGATAATTGGTTATCACTTGGCATAATAGAAAAAGTGACAGAGACTAAATCAGAACGGGTACATTATTTACCGCATAGACCCATAATAAAAGAGGGTAGTACTACGAGTTTACGGCCAGTGTTTAATGCGAGTTCACATTCTCAGGGTTTTCCTTCATTGAATGATTGTTTATCTACGGGACCTAATTTAATAGAAATTATTCCAACAATACTAAATCGATTTCGTAAAAGCTACGTGGGTGTTACGTCAGATATAGAAAAAGCTTTCTTACAGATTTCAATAAGAGAAAAGGATCGCGACTTTTTACGTTTTCTGTGGTTTGGTAGAGATAATTCGGAACAAATTGAGGAGTATCGGCATCAAAGGGTTGTTTTTGGTTTAACATGTAGTCCCTATTTATTAGCCGCTACCTTACAGTATCATTTAAGTAAAGTACCCGAAAATTTAAGCAATACTGCAGAAATTCTTAAGACATCATTTTATGTCGATAATTGCGTAACTAGTTTGAATTCTGAGTTAGAAATGAAAAAGTTTATATTGGAGTCACAAATAATAATGTCTACAGGCAATTTTAATTTACGAGGGTGGAAATCTAATTTGCATAGTGTCACTCCAGACAATGAATCAATCACTGAAGAAAACATCTCCGTCTTGGGTCTTACGTGGTATACAGACAGTGATACTTTATCCTGCAAAGTGCCGTCAATTGATGAGCCCGATAAACTAATTACGAAAAGGTTAATTTTAGCCATTGCTCATCAAGTATTTGATCCAATTGGATTTACGGCAACTGTGACGTTAATTTCGAAATTAATTTTGCAGGAAACATGGAATTTAAAACTTAAGTGGGATGAAATTCTTCCGGATCATTTAATACGAAAATTTACAGCATGGATCCAACAACTAAATTTAATATCAAAAATAAGGATACCAAGATGGCTTAATATTTCCCCAGACGTTTCATTAAGTTTGCATGTATTTTGTGACGCGAGTCAAAAGTCTTACGCGGCATGTGTGTTTTTAAGAGTCTGTCGAGATGATCACGCGACCGTCAATTTAATACATGCTAGAAGTAGGGTAGCGCCTCTAAAGGTTCTAACTATACCGCGGTTAGAGCTCCTTGCTTGCTTGATCGGCGCTCGGTTGCTTTCGTCTGTGGTAGAAGATATGCAATTTCCCAGTATTGATATTCATTGTTGGACGGATTCTACTACTTCGTTATGTTGGATTCAAAGAAATCAAAATTGGGGGACTTTTGTCCAAAATCGTGTACGTGAAATAGTTTCCTTGACATCTCCCACCGTGTGGCGCCACGTTCCGGGTGCTCTTAACCCTGCCGATATAGCTTCTAGAGGATGTTCAGCCGAAAAATTGTCACAACTACGATGGTGGGAGGGACCCGAGTGGTTACGCAATAACGAGGAGAGTTGGCCAAATTCAGAGGAATCTCCGGATGAGGATTTGGTTGGCTCAGAAATACGCAAAACTGTAATAACTACCTTAAGCAAAACCGACAATAACAGCGACTGGTATTACAAGTATTTTTCATCTATAAGAAAAATTATTCGGATGATAGCGTTTATCTACAGATTTTATTTTAAGCTAAGAAAATTTCCCAGTGAATCCTCAAAAACTTTGTCAACTTCCGAACTTGAAAGAGCTGAAATCGCTCTTCTGAAATTGGTGCAAAAGGATTCATTTAATAACACAAATTACGACAAACTTCAAAACCTTAGACCGATGATTGACAGTGATGGTTTAATTAGAGCAAAAACAAATATTTCTTGTAGAAATGACACTAACAGTTTTAAATTTCCTGTGATTTTACCGTCCGATCATCCAGTGGTTCGACTGTTAATAATGCATACTCACAACGAATTATTACACGCTGGTGTTAATTTGATGATGTCATACTTGAGAGAAAAATACTGGATTATTAGAGCTCGTAAGACTATACGAAACTGTATACGAAAGTGCGTTAAATGCCAAAGATTTAAAGTCAAACATTCTGATGTTCTACCAGGTCCTTTGCCAAAGGAACGAGTAAATGATGCAGCTATTTTTGAAATTGTAGGCATCGATCTAGCTGGACCACTTTATTTGAAAGGAGGTCAAAAATCTTATATTGTACTGTTTACCTGTGCCGTCTATAGAGCAATTCATTTAGAATTGATCACATCTTTAACAACCGAGGTTTTTTTGCAATCATTAAGGCGTTTCATTTCACGACGTGGAAGACCATCAATTATATATTCAGACAACGGTACGAACTTTAGGGGAGCAGAGAAGCTTTTACATGAACTAGACTGGGAGAGTATTACCTCCAAAGTTGCGGAACAAAAAATTCAGTGGAAATTTAACCCTCCGACCGCCCCGTGGTGGGGAGGTTGGTGGGAGCGCCTCATTCAAATGGTTAAACAAATCTTAAGAAAAATTTTGGGGCGTGCTACACTTGGTTATGAAGAGCTGCAAACCATTTTGTGCGATTGTGAAAAAATAATTAATAGTAGACCACTTACTTACGTGTCCGAAGATGTGAACGATTTATCCCCTTTAACTTCCGAGATGTTTCTGCACGAAATTCCCCATTCTGGTGTGTCTGACATTGACATTTTGGACAAAAAGAAGCTCAGTAAGCGAGCTAAGTACCTACAGAAAATGAGAGAGAACCTCAGAGTACGATTTCGCACGGAATATTTAGGATATCTACGTCAACAGTCCATAAGAAACTACAAGGATAAGCCACTAGAAGTGGGCGAAGTGGTGTTATTAGAGGATGACAACAAAAAGCGTGCCTTCTGGAATGTGGCCAGAGTGTTGAAATTGATCCCTGGACGTGATGGCATAACACGACTTGCTGTGGTGAAAACTGAAAAAGCCGAATTTTTACGTCCTATACAACGCTTATATAGACTTGAACTGGACCATTCTACCAAAAGTTATAATGAAAGTGATGACAATATTCCTGTAACAACGAGCAGTGGAAGAACTGTAAAAATTCCGCTAAGACTCTAAATATTTACCAAGTGACTTTAATTTTTAATTTTTTTTTTATTTTATTCATTTTGTTTATGTAACTATTTTGTTTTTCATCTAAGTTTTAGTATCATGTATTTAAGTATGTTTTGAGTATATTTTCAGATATCCACTCAAAAGGTGGGAGAAAATGTGGAGAATACTTCCGCTTTCCGAAAGAACATCTGCTAGTTTGGTGCGAGACGCGCATGCGCTAGTTACGAAAGGAAAGAATAAGTTTAGTTTTTTACTCTGACTTCAGCGATAAGATGTACGGTGATTACTGTAAGATGTTACGAATGAGGATATGTTTTCTCTTCATTATATTTTATTACTACTACTTAATAATGTATATATGTACATAGAATATGTGTATATAGAATATGTATATAAAGGATTCGTTAAAGTAAGATAGAGCCCTGTTTATTCGAGTTCCTGGCTCCTGAATTATTAGTTATTTTTATTTTATTTAAGTATATTAAGAATTATTTTATATTTGAAGTAACAGTCCCTAAAAACCCCAAAACCCTTTGTAAAAATCCCCTAAAAAGTCCCCAAATTTTTTGCTAGAAAACTGAAATACCTATGATTGTAAATACATAAAACAACACTTAATGAGTTTCTTCTCTTTAAAAAAAACATCTTTTATTTTTATTATTGTGCTACCAGCGACGCATTTTATTTTTAAAAATCCATATTTTTACTGGACCAGTCAACTTGTAGGTAGAGTTCCAAAACATTGGTATTTTCAATTAAAAGGGGCAAAAAGCATTACTAACCTCTGGATCAGTTTCCCACTTCTTGGTATACTTCTGCATGCATTTTGTATCTATTAATTTAGACATTTTTAAGTGAATATTAGACTAATATCAGCACCCGCACTAAGTGCCAGTGTTAACATTCAGACCTGGGAAAAGAACAAAGAACACTGGCTACTGGCTAATTTAATTTTTTATTTTTAATCTGTCTAATCAGAATCGAAGGGGAAGAGGGAAATGGGGTTGTAATTCTGACTTGACAAACGATTTCATTTCCTCCTCCTCCTCATCTTCTTCTGTTTCTTTCTTTCTTTTTTTTTTTTTTTTCACTTATTTTAACCAAAGTATAGTTCGTATATTCCTAGTGCATAAGTTTGAATGGAGAGAAAAAAAAATAAATAATAAGGTCTTTTTTATAAAAGATTTAGCCTGAGCACTTTATTATTATTATTTTATTTTTTTTTAGCTATGCTAGTTTTCCAGTGATATCCTTTATAATTTATTTATACTACCAAAAACATTTTTCAGCTGCTTTGCGGAGGTACAGACGCCCAGCGCCAAGAATATGAAAGAAAACATCTGTCTCTACTTTTCGAATATTTTATGATGAAATTAACACACGTGGACAGACTGAAACTATAAAATTTATCGATTTTGTTTTGTATTTGTGTTTATTCAGAATAAATGTTTTAATTTAGAAAGGCTATTTAAACAACCTCTCCTTTTTTTTCTTTAAACTAAAAAAAAAAAAAAAAAAAAAAAAAACTTTTGCTTGTTCATCTGGACGAAAATAAAAGTAAAAATGAGTGCATTTCCATTGTACATTTTTCCGAACATACACATATATAAGAAAATAAAACGGAATTGGAGATTTTTGTGTATGTATACGTTTTCAGCCCCCCCCCCCCCCCCAAGTTCATTTTTGCCATATTTACGACTAGCAGGCTACGCCCGCCTCCCTGATCACTTTATTTAAATGCATTTTCAAAAGAACTGGATCAGTATTTATTTTTTACATCATATTATAAATTAAATAATAATAAACAGTAAAATTGCTCTAGACCTCGCTTCGGGTACCCGCTGCCTACGGCAGCCCTCTTTTCCGCCTGTACTGCATCAGGTCCAGGCTTCCACTGTCTGCAGAAAGGTCTTTCCCGGACACTTCAATCTGGATATTTATCGACGACATGTGGATCTTCTGTTATTTAAGAACTACGATTTTGAAGATGACTGTATCTCAGCATATATTATACATTTTATTTTTTAAACCATGTGTTTTATAAAACCCCCGTTATTTACACTATATTACGATTTAATTCCTACCGGTATAATAAAATAAAATGGCAGATTTTCTTTTGAAAGGAATTAAATACATGAAAAACAAATAAATTTTAATCAGTTTAATCCTTTCATCTATATACTACCCCCCCCCCCAAAAAAAAAGGATTTAATTAAAATTAAAAAGTTGTTACACTGTAAAAATTTTACATAAGCATAACAATTTATTTCTGTTGCATTACCATTTCATTTTCAATAAATATAATAAATTTAATTTATAAAAAAAAAAAAATAAAAAAAAAAAAAAGATTTCTCCTTCGAATGAATGTATTAAATAAAAAGTAAATTGCGTAATAGCCGTTGCTAAGATACGCAGACGATTACAAAGGAAGAAAAAATTCATGAAAAATGAAACATAAAAGCCAATATTTAAAATCGAAAAAACATTAATTTAAAAAATTCAAATTCGAAAAAATCTTGATGAGTGCAGGGCAGGGGTCGTACTCTCCGCCCTTTTTTCAGGACACTCTCAGAGATAAAAAATTTCCGTCTTTTTTGCCACCACTAATTTCATGCAGAAATGCTTCTGGTATATTTATAGAAATGTGTCTTGATTATAGAGGATAGATATTATTTTATACAAATAGTGGTAGTAATAAATTTTAAAATTTCTCATTCATGAGAGTGTCCTGCAAAAAGGGCGGAAAGTACGACCCCTGGTGCAGGGTCTCAGGTACTTATATGTTAAATTTGGAAGCTCTGCGATCAGTAGTGTGATCACCAGAGCGCAGATAGACACACACGCAAACACTTCTCTTTATTTATATAGATGATGTATGCATGTGTTTAAGTCAACACGATAGCATAAGAAACGCCTTGTTCGAATGAGCTGAAAGTTGGTACGTATGTTAAACATCATCCTAGCACAAACTCTGTTGATTTTGGTGAATCTAGCACTTATTTATGTTTTTTTTCAGAGGCATAAAGAAAAATTCTTTATCATTATGGTCTATAAGGCCAAATTTTTCAAATTGTGATAACGTCTAAATGTCGTGTTCATCTGAACTAAAAATGTAAATACATGGAATGCTATAGATCACCGTCGCACGAATAGTATAGATTTTTTCTCATCTGGAACTTATAGTTAAAAAAAAAAAAAATATTTAACATAATGACCTATGAGCTTAACAACTTATACAAGCACCAAACGTATACAAACATCAAAACATATACAAAAACCGAAATTTCTAAAGTCTGATTTTTGACATGATTACAATACTTTCCTTACATATGTATGTTCGGAAAGTAAAAAATATGATTTCGATTATTGAAATGATTTTGTCCTTTCATTACCAATCTTTCATGAATATAAAAATTTGCTTAAAAAAAAAATTAAAAAAAGGCGGGGGGGGGGGTCAATTGTTTAGGTGACGATTGCCGTCCATGTGTGTCATATAAGAAACCCGACATTTACCGCTTTGCTTGTATGCTGGGGTGAACCTTTATTATTACCTAAATCAGAACAGTTGGCCGAGAAGCAAATATTTTGAACAGACACATACGTCATAAAATAAATTAATAATATAAAACTGTATTTGACAGATATTATCAAATTTAGTGCTAGAAGTCTATTGTTTTTGATCAGCAATTTGCCGATCTAGA
This sequence comes from Salticus scenicus, assembly GCA_963930645.1. Taxonomy (NCBI): domain Eukaryota; kingdom Metazoa; phylum Arthropoda; class Arachnida; order Araneae; family Salticidae; genus Salticus; species Salticus scenicus. The sequence continues at coordinate 25,588,641 of OZ005652.1, forward strand.
TGCATTTCATTGAAATGGTAAAAACAGTTTGTTTTTTGTGATTATTTTACCCGTTTGAAAAGTAGACTATTAAATAACTAATTTAAATTTTAACCCTGAACCCACTTTTGATTTAATCTGACTTCGTATAGTTTAAAAATATTTGGACAGTATAGTCAAGCTGAGAACGTAAACGTGAGGAGCGGAAGGAAAGTAAAACATAAAAACTCAGAAGTAAAAAATATATACAATGAGTCAAAGTAAAAGCTTAACAGGTGATATTTAAAAATACATTTGGTCAGAGCAATCAAATAATTATGCAGATTAAATTTTTGTACTCAAAAATTAAACCCACTGATGTAAATTAAAAAATAGTTTTTTTTTTTTTTTTTTTTTTTTTTTTTTAGAGCACTTAGCAAACGAATAAACAAAGAAAAAGTAAAACACCAAATAAAAAATTTTTAAAATGAAATCCTTAAAATGGGACTTCTTTAAGGCGTCTCGATTTAAGGATGTGTTGAGTTTTATTGGTTTATAGCAGACGAAATTGGAACGAACTGTCCACGCTTTGTGTAGAGGGTTGGGTTGGGAGATTAAGAGGGGACAATAACTAATCTTGCCGGCAGCCTTCGCCCATGTTATTCTATGGGAAAATTTGTTGCTACAATTACACATTACCTAATGAATATTTTTAAATTCTTTTTTCGCAGTCAGAAAATTCATAACCGTTAAATGAGTACTCATTTTTGAAAATTTCATTTTTTTTTTAATTTTTACATTTAAATTTTGAGTTCAAAAATGCGATTTTTCACAAAATGCATTTTTCTCATTTTCTAATCGCAAAATGAAATACTAAAGTTTTAAAAAATCAATATTTGGAAAACAAGTACTAATTTAACGCTTATGAATTTTCAAAGTGTGAAAACAGAATTGAAAAATATTCATTAGGTAATGAGTAATTATGCAAACAAATTTTCCCATAGAATAACATGGGCGAAGGCTGCCGGCGAGATTAGGTATTGTCCGCTCTTAAGGCCGATTGACTAGAGAAAACCACCGCTCCGTCTAGAATTAGAACTCGATTCTCTAAGTCTAAATATCTTATGTGTTATTGAAAAAAAAAAAAAAAAAGTCAGCAAAACTTTTAAAAGTCTCTAAAAGTCCCCAAAAAATGTTTAGCCCCCAGAAAAAGTCCCCATCGACTAAAAGAGTCCCTAAATTTAGGGGCTAAGTCCCCAAGTTTCAAACCCTCATGCAGCACCCGCTACTTATTTTGGTGCTGAAAAATTTACGGATAAATAATCTGGTGTAGTTTATTTAAATTTCTAATAATAACAAAAAAGTTCTTTCCATAGTTGTCAACATTTTAACTTTTTTGCAACCGCTGAGATAGATTCACGTTATTTGAAAATCTATAACTCCACCAGTGGGCGTTTGTTTCGCAATTTGTATGTTATTTATTTCTTTATTATATACACAATATTCATAACTTTGCAATGAAACGTACTATTGATTCAAATACTTTGATTTGAAAGAATATAATTGTAATGTATATCCATTTATAATATACGTGTGAATTCAGAATATTTTGTTCTGAAATACTGTAAATTGGGAGAATAATGCCCACAGGCGAACCTTACTGTCAAAGAGCCAAAATCATGGGGTCACGAAAGTGTCAATTTCTTTGTGGAGCAGCTTAACCCCGCCTTTTATCTCACCACTTTTTTAATAAGAAATTTTTTTCATTTTGTAACTTCGATAAAATAAATAAAAATTACTCTTAGTAAAAGTCTTATGAAATAAAGGCGAGGCTAAAAATGCTCCGGAATAAATTAAAATTTTGGCAACTGCGCCTTTATGTAAGATTGTGAATTATTGATACACAGCCGAAATATAGAGGATTCCTCTTTTGCAGAAAAAAGTTCCACTTTTACGCATTTTTCTAAATCATTACGTCTTTTGAAAGAAAGATTTTGCTCATTCTTGTACCCCTTACTTACCTGCTTCGAATATGCGTGGAGAGCCTGCTCGCAAAATATCTCCGGGATGGTTTGTAAAAATATAATTAACGTTAGGAGCTTTTATGTGAAATACAAATATATAAAATGATGAGCAAATAACTCATTAGCATTACAAGTTTTGTAAATATAAGCATAATTGCACATAAAACAATGATATATTATTTTAAATGATAATTAAAATTATAATAATAATAATAATAATAATAATAGTAATTTTCTTCATTTTAATTGTAAGTATTTTTCTAGGTGCAATTTTTTTTTTTTTTTTAAAGATTCATATGAGGTATCATTTCCATGTAATCCTGTGCGAAAACTGACATGGAAAATATTAAAAAATAAAAATAAAAAATAAGTAAAATTAAATATGCACAATTATTATAACAGTTGAAATAGACGGGTGACTTCTTTCTTAACATATCTTAAAAATTGCAAGTTTTGAAAGTAATTATTTTTCATGTTATTGCATAGCTGCCATCATTTCAATTAATAATACATAATATTTTTAATACCCTATATATATATATATATATATATATATTTTTTTTTTTTTTTCTCCACCAATATTTTTTTTTTTTTTTTTTTTTTTTTTTGTCCCTTAGATTACTTGATTACTTTTATTTTTTTTCCATCGTAAATTATGTAATGTGGAAGAAAGGGCGAGTATTAATAATACTCCCGATTAAAAGAGACATACATATATGTTAACTTGTGCGGTGTTTTAACACAACTGTACACTGTGTAAAAAATGGAGAAGGACAACCGATTTTTCTAAATTATTTTCTGTATTTTTATTGTGGCTATTAGATTTTTATGCAGATTTTGTTTAACAATGTTTTCTTTAATTTCACGTAAAAATGAAATCTCTACTACTAATGCTAATTGGTGAATCGTAGAAAAACTAGCATCCATGATTTCGAGAGTGTAAAAATAGTAGAAGGACACTTTCCAAAATTTGTTATTTTTTGGATTGTGTACAAGTAAAAAAGTGAATATTGAGTTTTCTTTAACTGTTTTTGTTGAGGAAAACGTATTTTGTTAAAAATTGCATTTTTATTTCTTTTCCGACAGCCTAGAAGAATACATTAAAATTATTTACAAAAGGGGCAAATAGTTGCATATAAAATTAATGGTAAAGGTGTTAGATTGTTTGTATACTGCACGTCAGCCTCAATACACATTCTAACTTTATCAGAAAGCCAGATAGAAATAGGAAAAGAAGGGAGAATGGTAGGGCTAAAAAGTTAAGAGCGTACAATACCGAATCTTGCCGGCAGCCTTGGCCCATGTTATTCAATGGGAAAATTTGATTACATAATTATTCATTACCTAATGTATATTTTTAAATTCTGTTTTCACATTTAGAAAATTCATAAGCGTTAAATTAGTACTTGCTTTTCAAAAAAATATTTTTTTTTTTTTTTTAAATTTTAGTATTTCATTTTGCGACTAGAAAATGAGAAAAATGCATTTTGTGAAAAATCGCATTTTTGAACTCAAAATTAAAATGTAAAAATTAAAAAAATAAATAAATTTTTCAAAAATGAGTACTCATTTAACGGTTATGAATTTTCTGACAGCGAAAACAGAATTAAAAAATATGCATTAGGTAATGTGTAATTGTCGCAACAAATTTTCCCATAGAATAACATCGGCTGCGTCTGTCCGCGGGATTAGGTATTGTCCCCTCTTAACGTCTTGCGATGAAAGAAAACTTGCGGATGAGATAAAAAGAGCAGTGGTAGTATCGAAAAGGTCCCAAATCAATCAGGAATAATTCATTTGTCAAAGCAACAGTTCGGTACTACATATTAAGATTCAAAACACTTATTTTAAAAAAAAAGCAAAAGCATCATCCAAAGTAGGAAAAAAAAAGATTGATTACCGTTTATCATGTTTAAAAAAACACGTGTTAGGGACCACCGATGGCGCCTTTATAATATTTTCAGGCAAGAAGAAGTTTAACTTAGACGATTTAGATGGTTACCAATAATATTGGCATTGTCTGAAGAATGTAGAAAAATATTATTCAATTCGACAAATGAGGAGGAAGGTGATGATCTAGTAAGCAAGTGGATATAGGAGAAAAACAAGTCTAGTCTTTTTCAGTGGTATGCAGAAACATACAGACTATATTGAAGTGCTGAATTCTTAGCTTCTTCCTTATGGTTCTGAATTAGGAGGAGAAGAATGGATGTTTCAACAATATGAAGCCGGCATTTACATCACCATAGAGTTAAAAATTGGTTCGCTGCAAATATTGTGCAGGTTTTACCAGAATCAGCTAAAAGCCCTGATCTTGATACAGTAGAAAACATCTGACCAATACTTGCATGTCAAGTATGTGCTAGTGGAAAAAATTTTAAATTCCTTACTAAGCTTCGAGTGGCTTTGAACAGCTCACAGGATAATTTTTGCCAAACAGGAATAAAATCTTTGTATGATTCACTGTCAAATAGAATATTCGAAGTCATAAAAGCCAATGCGAAGAGTATTCCTTACTAATATTGCTTGTATTTTATATTTTATATTACTGTCCTTCTACTTTTTTTACAGAGTTAAAAGAAGTAGAAATTGTTTTGTAGTCATTAACAATTTATTGTTGAAAGTCTTAGTAATGATACTAATATTTTCTTGGCAAATGGTCAGCAAAATGGTACATACAAAAATAATTCCATCAAAAATAAAATATATCATTTATTTTTAAAAATATCTAGCGGCCTTCTACTTTTTACACAGTGTAGACAAAAAAAATAATAAAATAAATCATGCAGTTTTTCCGCAGAAAACTGCTAAAAATGTTCTAAAATTTTTTAATCAATGTTTCCGGAAGGAACATTAAACGTACAATTGGCAAATATGGACTCTAATAGACCATTAATCAAAATTCGATAATAATTAAAAGAAAAGAGAGGGAGAGAGAAAAAGAAAGAAAGAAAGAAAGAAAATAGGTAATGTCGAACTTTACATACACACATATATATATATATATTGCATATGTAAATCATAACAAATGGCTGCTTTCTTAAAAAATCCTTTGGAAAAATCGGACACTTAATAAAAACAATAATACAGACGGTAATTAAAAAGTTTTTAAATAAAACACGTTAGGAGGTTTAACTATTGATTTGCTGATGAAATCTTCTACAAATGGAAGCTTAATTATAGATATATATAGTTACGAATATGTAAATAATAGTTGTTATTCTTTATGTAATTTCATTCAAAGAGGAATAGTAAGGTTGTAAAATATTAACTATGTGCATTTCTAGCTTATTTCGGCGTTAAATAATCTCACTAATATATATATAAAGCTTCACTGGGGCAAATAATGGCACGGACGACTTTATACCTCCTTGACGACTTTCTTGCGATACTTTATAGAGAATAATGTATTTGGGTGCATTGAAAAAAGATTCAAGAGCATTAAAAAATATAATGATATAAAATTCTGAGTTTCACTTTAGTTTACATTAAAAAATAAATGAAAAAATTACAAATGTTCTAACAATAGTCACCTACCAAGCCGAATTTTTTTGTGTAAAAGGATCACAATATTATGCATTCTAAAATCAATTATCTACAAACAAGTTCAATATAAGTTATTTTTATTTCAAGTTGTGTTGGAATAGTTATATAATACATATATATATATATATATATATATATATTCAAATTTATATAGCATTTAAACAGATTTGTTTTTGAAAGAACACAATTTTCTTTATTATAGATAAATAATAAAATTTACATTATTTAATATTTCATGTATATATATTCTGTATATACATACTAAAAATGCAAGAATAATATATGTAATCAGATGTACAGAAAAAAAAAGAAAAAAAAAAACACCCCCTCCCCACCTAATTTCGCCATAAATTATCGTACAAACATGCGATTGGTACCGACGTGATTGTAATAACGTCTAGTTTAAAATGTTATAGTTAGATTTTACTTACGGGGTCGTCTACATATTAAAACTGACATCAAATTCATTTTTTTCAATGGTAACCCCCCTTTTTTATAATTTATGTGAATTCTTTTGATCAAATCATCACGGAAAATGGTATAGTTTATGTATTTCAATCAATTTTTCATAGAGTTATAAGCTATCAAAGTTTGGGGATGCTAATGTTAAATGAATGTGACAAACATTAAATCATTTCTTCTGAAATAAATATGATATTTAAAATCTGTTTTTTTTTTATTCGAATTTTTCGTCATCTATTCAGAATTTTTTCTTTTATTTCTTCATAAATATTTTTTCTTCAATAACTTTTTTTTAATATTTCAGAAGATGAAGTTTGTGATAATCGATTTGAACAATTAAACGGTTAAACATAAAGAAGACATGTTTGTGCTGCCTGTAACTTTAAGAATGAGTTTTACCTATTTTATTTTTTATATTTTATTATACTTCTGTAAAATATTTCAACGACTAATAAAGTTAAAGATTACCTTATAAATTTACTGACACACTCAGAAACGAAAAAAAAAAAAAAAAAAGCGAGAGGCATGTCTATTTCAAAATTTACACAGAGTGACTATCTTTATTCGTGGTCTATATGATTGCCTTTAATATTCCATTTACTTTCCTTACACTATAACGTAACAACAACCGGTTAAAAAAGAACAGTTTCACTTTTATACCAATGAGCCTACTCGTTTCATATAATCGGTACCAAAAATCACATTTTGAATTTCAACCAGAATCGGCACTCTTGCAAATACCTGGACAAACGCAACAAACCTGCTATTTAACGCGAGTTTGTTATGTGATTGAATTAGACCACCTGTTAAAAAACAATCTCCAACTGCAAGATTTATTCCTTTCAGTGTTTAAAACTTTACGAACAAATAATCTGGTTTAGCTTAATTAAATTTCTCAGTATAACAAAAGAGTTCTTTTCATAGTCGTCAACATTTAAATTTTTTTGCGGAGCATATTTTGCCCCAACTTTTTTCGCACTACTTTTTTAATAGAAAATTTTCTTCATTATGTAACTACAATAAAATCTTAGACTCCTAAACGAGATGCCTTCCGCGTGGTTCGGAAACTTGGCGGTAAACAGATGGTACAGATTACTTGACGTTTTTATTCAGCAGCCACCAAAAATTTTTAAAAGTGGGACTTGCTATACATAAAAAGGGAATAGAATCGAAGAAACGTCGATTATATATATCACACTTCACTTCTTAAAATTATTGGTGGTAGCTGAATAAAAAAGAGTTGTAGTCTGTATCAGAAGGCGCTGTCTTCCGATTGAACTGTTGCCAGTTTTCGAGGCAAGCTGAAGACATCTATGTTATGAGGCTATGAATAAAATAAGTAAATATTACTCTTAAAGTGAAGGACTTATGAAATAAAGGCGCGGCTAAAAATGCTCCGGTATAAAACTAAATTGCTGACAACTCTGTTTTTCTGTAAGGTTGTGAGTTACTGATACACAGCTGAAATGTAGAGGATTCTTTTTAGTAGAAAAAAGTTGCATTTTTACGCATTTTTCTAAATCATTACATCTTTTAAAAGAAAGAGTTTGCTCATTTGTTTTTCTTTTACGTAACCGCTTCGAAAATGCGCACCTTGAACGGTTATCGCTTCGATTACAGAGGATTCAATTGAACACTTATGCCTAAAAGTATTTCGACTATTTAAACTAAAATAAATAAGTAAATAATAAACAATAATAATTATAAATGTATACTCAAATTCTCCATAAGACAAATTTATAACATAAGACAAGTCCAATATTAACGATTATAATTACTTACTCGTATGCATGTACTAGAATTAACGAACTAAATTTAAGGAGTCAGGTATCTTTGACAGAGGAAAAAACAAAAATAAATTACCATAACTATATATACAATAATTACAAAAATAATTAATTTGATTACTCGTAAATTTCAACAGGTGTTAGGAAAACATTTATCTGTCAATTCCAGTGTTTAAAATAATTCTAGGATTTTTACTTATTTATTATTATAAAAATGGCAGAGCGAATTTTTTGCTGATGTATAATCCTGCGCGCATAATATCTCCGTCATGGATACCAAAATTTAATTAAAGTTAGCAGTTTTCATGTGAAATATAAAACAGCGAGCAATCAGGTGATTAACATTAAATGTTCTGTAATTATAAGCAAAATTGCTCCGAACAAAATGATATATTATTTTAAATGATAATAATAATAATAATTCACAAAAAGGAAGCGTTCCAGCAAATTAATTTTGTCATTTTACATATAGCGTATTTTTTTATGTACATATTTTATTTTTATTTCTCTTTTCTTTTCTTTTTCTTTCTTTTCTTTTTTTTTTTTTCTTTTTTTTTTTAGGTTCATCTGGAGTATCATTTCCATGTAGTCCTGTGCACAAAGCTGACATCGACAAAAAATTAGATCTGATATTTTTTAGATATATAAATAAAATTAAAATGCACAATTATTCTATATACAGATTATAGAACAGGTTACAGCACAATTATTGTTATATAGAGATAACTTCTTTTTTAACACACATTAAAAATTACAAGCTTTTATAATAATTATTTTTCGTGTTATATCATAAATGCCAACATTTTATTAATTTCCAGAATATTTTTAGCCCGTCTTTTATGCATATCATTTATTTTTAGAGATTTTTTTTTTTTTTTTTAAATCGAATTTATGTATTGAAGAAAGTTTTTGTATAAGTAAAGTGGTGGGAAAGAAGGTGGTGCTAAAACTACTCCGGAATAAATTAAATAATCGTCATCTATTGTGGTTTTTTGCATAGCCGCAAACGTCGTAATTAATAATACATTATATTGTTAGTACCTTTTTTTTTTTTTTTTTTTTTTTAACATCAGACTTTTTTAGATTACTTTTTTTTTCTTTCATCGTAAATACATTTGCAGTGAATTACTGTAAACGTTAAGTGATATGGGGGAAAAGGGCGGTTACTAATAATTCTTTATGAAGAATTATTAGTAACCGCCCTTTTCCCCTTAAAAGAGGTTTACGCATAATTGCTAACATTTCTATTTATTCCCGATCATTTTTAGTCCTGCTTTAAATATTTTTCTCCGCTACATAACTACGATAAAGTTGAAATATATATATATATATATATATATATATATATTCTAAAGGGAAATGCATACTTGCCAACCATCTCATTATGAATCGTTCAATTTTTAGTACCCGCCTTTTTTTTCACACCAATAATTTTTTAGAGTAATTTTAGTCTTATTTATTCGTAACAACATTTGGAGAGAATAAATCTAAAAATATTGTGGCGTGACAAAAGGGGCGTTTTTTCACGGGGCGTTAGCAATAGTACGGTTATTAGTGAGAGGGTTGGCAAGTATGGAAACGTGGTATGAAATAAGGCGGGGCTAAAAATGCTCTGGAATAAATTAAAACTTTATCACCTCTGCTTACATATATGCCAACGTGTGCGGTTTTTTAACTCTAATTTATTATATTTTTCGTATGCTATTTCTCTGTTACAAAAAAAAAAAAAAAAAAAAAAAAAAATCAGCAGAAAATCTGCTAAAAATATTTTAAAAATTTCTTAATAATTTCAAATAATTTTGTTCTCAAATATTGTAAATTTGAAGAATAACGCCCACTGGCGGACCTTCCTGTCAAAAAGCCAAAATCATGCGGTCACGAAAGTGTCAATTTATTGCGGAGCACCTTTAGGCCAGCTTTTTTTCTCACCACTTTTTAAATAGGGAAATCTCTTCATTATGTAACTACGATAAAATTAGTAAAAGTTACTCTTAAAGTAAAAGTCTTATGAAATAAAGTGAAGGCTAAAAAGGATCCGGAATAAATTAAAATCTTGGCAACTCTGCTTTTATGTAAGATTGTGAATTATTGATACACAGCCGAAATATAGAGGTTTCCTCTTTTGTAGAAAAGAAGTTCTTCTTTTACGCATTTTTCTAAATCGTTACGTCTTTTTAAAGAGAGATAATCTTCATCTGTGTTCCCTTTACTCATAGCTGCCAATATATTAATTTATTCCGGAGTAATTTTAGCCCCGCCTCTATTTCGTACCACTTATTATTTAAAAGTATTTTTTTCTTATTTTATCGAAGTTATGTATTCAAGAAATTTATTATAAATAAAGTGGTACAGAATAAAGGCGGGGCTAAAAGTACTCCGAAAAAAATTAAAATATTGGCAGCTATGCTTTAACTTACCAGCTTGGACTATGCGTGGATATCCTGCGAGGTCCAGGATATCCAGGATGGTTTTCCAAAATTTAATATAAGTTAGTAGTTTTTACATGAAATACAAATATATGAAATGACGAGTAATTAACTCATTAACATTAAAATTTTGTTAATAAGCATAATTGCGCCAAACTTATATAATTCTTTTTTTACGAGATACAGTGAAGAAACCCAAACATAATCCATCATTACTTTTGATTCTGAAAAATATTTTTTAATTTTGAAAAATATAATTAAATTCATATACATAAAAATTATGAATTATGACCTATATTAATTTTTACATAAAATGAATCCTAATGCTGAAAAATATGGGTGTGCAAATTTGCAGCTCAATCCAGTTATTAGTTTTCGAGATATAAATAAATCTTTCTTTTGGAGTGGTTTAGGGGGCCGTCTCTTATAAAGATTTGCATAAGATAACGAATCAAATCTTAAAAAATAACAAGGAAAATTAAACAAAATATGTTTATTTTTTCTTTACGGGCCTGATTATATAACAACAACGTCGAACGCAATGAAATAAAAAAAAATGATGATATTTAGACATCAGTGTTAGCATCAAGAATTCCTGTTTTCTAAACAAGACAAACCCCGCCTTCATCGTTCTTCAAAACAGAACAATGCAGAAAAGAAAAGTAAATGTGACATTGAGTATTCGTAATAAACCCCTTATTTTATGTTGACAAATATATGCACAAGTGGTATTTACTTCATCGATTACTGGTGATAAATTTTGAATCTTTTAAACGAACACTAGAAGAAAAAAAATAACTAAATAAGCGAGGTTTACTGTTTTAAATAAAAAATTTGGTAAGTGTAAAAATTGTCAATTAAAAATAAAAAACACGAATGGAATTGGAATGCAAGACAGACTTGTAAAATCGTTTCTTAAGTTAAAGGCTTCATCATTTGCTTCATATATATTGCTTTATTTTTATTTATTTGTTTATTTATTTATTTTGTAGGGGGGAGGATTATTATTTTAAGGATACTTTAGACTTTAAAATTTTAATAATATATTTTAACTTTATATATTTTTTAAAGATACTTTTAATTTCATAAATATATTTTAACACTTTTTGCGACCGCAGGATTTTGTAATTTTCACAGTAAAATCCGCCTAAGGGCGTTATTCTCTCAAAATAAAGTATTTCAGAACAAATTTTCTGTATTCACAATTATATTACAAATGGATATACAGTATAATTATATTCTTCCTAATCAATATATTTCTATCCATAGTATATTTTATTGCAAAAATATGAACACTGGTTACACACTTAAGAAATAAGTAACACACAAATTGCGACAGAAACGCCCACTAAGAGAGTTACAGATTTTCAAATGACGTGAATCTACGTCAGCAGTCGCGACAGGGTTAATTAAAAATTATGTTTTCATAGAAATTATAAAACGAATCGTACAGTTCCAAAGAGTTCATCTGACCCAAAACTGGTAAGTGCGATTAAAATTGTTTAATATTTACTTCATAAACCCTTACAATAATTTATCCGAAAAGATTTAGTTTATGCGTTGTATATATATATATATATATATATATATATATATATATATATATATGTGTGTGTGTGTGTGTGTGTTATTTCATTTCATATTTTATGTTACACCTAAGAAAGAAAATTCAAGCTTTATTGGTGATCACTACAGCCATAATAGATACTTTACCTTGAAAAATATTGCACTTATTTCAAAGAGTACAGTCTGGATAAATCGCAAGTGTATTGTATTTAAATAGACCTAAAATTACTTAAAAAAGTACTGAAGTATATACAAACCTAAGAAACTGAATTCACGATAATTAAGAAACTGGAAAATGATCAATCTTATTATTAAATTTTATAATCCTTTTTTTCCTGAAATATTTCCGGTGTAAAACATTAAAATTTTATTATTTCTTATAGGATCTTAATTTTATTTTTCTACATTTACAGATAACCCCCTAACACATTTTTGATTGTAACTCTGTAAATACTTAAGATAAAGTATACAAACAGTATACTTTTCCGCACTGCCAGACTCTTCGAAATTCGAATATGAAGTCAAAATTGGGTGTTGCTATTGAAAAAAATCAAAGTTAGCGCTCATTTCGATATGTAGATAACCCCTAATTCAAAATTCGACAACATTTTCAAAAAGTGCATTTAATTTCCTGTTGAATGGTGTCTATTACATTTTTTTGCGTCAATTAATAATTAAATTACAGCGAGTGCTGCGATTTTTTTTTCCCCCGACTGTACAATTATTCTAACAGTTGATATAGACAGGTAACTTTTTCTTAACACATCTTAAAAATTACAAGCTTTAAAATTATTTTTTTTCATGTTATTGCATAGCGGCAATCATTATAATTTACCCTCATCGCTCGTATGCCCCTTCTGAGGGGACATTAAAAAATCGAGCCACGCCTTAAGGTGTTCCTCTGCAAATGAAATGTTATTTTTCTAAAACGTGTAACTATAAACTATCTTTCGGCTACAGGAAAATTTTAACAGAAAGATTTATTTTATTTAGTGATGAAGTAAAATAAAACAAATTATTACAATTTTTCGGTAGCCGAAACATAGTAAGTTGGAAACTATACGTGTGATGTTTAAAGGAACGCCAAAAGGCGTGTCTAACTGTTCAAAATAGGAAAATATGCCGAGCGTTAACGGTTAATAATTCATAATACCAGGGGTCGTACCTTTTTTTCAGTAAACTCTCGAATATAAGAAACTACAACCTTTTTTGCCACCACTAATTTTATTCACATATATTTCTGGTACATTTATTGTAATGTGCTATGATTATAGAGGTTACAGAAAATTTTATAAAAATAATGGTAGGAATAAATTTGTAAATAGTACGATACCTGATAATAATGTTAGTACCGGCCTTTTTTTTTTTTCATATGTTAACCATAACAAACGGCTGCTTTCTTAAATAATCCTTTTAAAAAGTCGGACACTTAATAAAAAACACCATACAGATGGTAATTAAAAATTTTTAAATAAAACATATTAGGAGGTTTAACTATTATTTTGCTGTTGATATCCCCTACAAATCGAAGCTGAATTATATATATATATATAGTTACGAATATGTAAATAATATTAGTTATTTTTTATGTAATTACATTCAAAGGGGAATAATAAGGTTATTCAATATTAACTATGCGCATTTCTAGCTTATTTCAGCGTAAAATTAGCTCATTAAAAAAAAAAAAAAGTTAAAAAGCTTCATTGTGGCAGATAATGGCATTGGCGACTTTATCACTCCTTGGCGACATTATCGCTCCTTGGCGATATTTTTGCGATATTTTACAGAGAAATATGTATTTGGGTACATTGAGAAAGAGATTATAGAACACTAAAAAATATAATTATATAAAATTCTGAATATTGCTTTAGTTTACATTAATAAAAAAATGAAAAGATTATAAATGGTCAAACAATATTGACCTATCAAGCCGAATTTTTTTTGTGTAAAAGGAAAATAATATTATGCATTCTCAAATCAATTATCTACAAGTAAGTTCAATATAAGTTTTTTTTTTTTTTTTTTTTTTTAATTGTATTGAAAATAGTTATATAATACATTTCTTTTTTTCAAATTTATATAGCATTTAAACGGATTTGTTTTTGAAAAAACACATTTTATTTATTTATTTATTTATTTATTTATTTTATTAATAATAAAATTTATATTACTTAATATTTGATCTATTTATAATATGTTTAAACATACTAAAAATGTAAGAGTAATATATGTAATCAGATGTACTTAAAAAGTTTACGTAATCTAAAATGTTATAACAAGAAATGAATTAGATTTAAAATTACCGGAAATGAAGTGTGCAAGGTGAAGTAAATATAAAAAATACGGGTTCATTATTTTTGAATTAAAAATATATCATCAAATAAATTTTCATAAAAATATTAACAGCATTTATTTTTATTTTCAGAAATGATATGGTAATTATCTAATGCATATTAATGAGAAACTTGAATGAAATATATTAAAATTAATTTATAAAATATTTCATTCAATTCAATTTTAGAGGGATATATCTAATGGAATATGATAGGCATTTTTTAAATTTTAATGTTTAACTACTATAGTATATTTTTTAAACATTGTAAATTACATAGGTATTACACTGAGCTTTTGAATAATCAATCAAATTCTGAAATGTTTTTACATATACTCTTGTGAATTAGTTAATATTATTTTATAATGATTTCTTGAATATTACAGCGATAAATAACGTTATATGCATATTTCTATAAAAATAAAATTAGAGAAATTCACAAGAAATATTAAATATAATTAGAAAAAAAAAAATGTTTGTAATTAAATAATCCATGATTTTTTTTTATCATCTCCTTAAATAATAGACGTATGAAGTAACTATACTTAGCTTAACTTTACTGTATAAAAAATTACACTGCTCTGAAAAAAAAAAAAAAAAAAAAAAAAAAAAAAAAAAAAAAATCGAGATTTGATACCATTCTTGCTGATTGTTATGTAAAATGGCATCCTGAATCCGAATATGACTCCCATTTTGCCCAGTCACGCAACGTTTTCTGCATACACTACCCCCTCCCTCAATTTTTTCCCTGTACGATAATTTTATGACCATGAATTTGGTTTGAAGAAAGAAAAATAAATATTATAAAAATTTAACACCTAAAAGTAACAAAATATAAAGTTTAAAAAATAACATTAATGATAGATTAAAAAAAAATATAAGAAATGAAATGTATAATTTCAGTGGCAAATCCCCCCCCCCCCCCCCCAAAAAAAAAAAAAAAAAAAAAAAAAAAATTCTCCGTTGTCGCAAATGTCCATGTTTCAAAATTTGCCAACTCTATAGCCCCTCAGAAGATATTTAACGGTTAAAATAATCCTCCCCCTCCTAAAAATCAAATTTATAACCATAAAATCACCGAAAAGCTATAAAAATAGGGGTCCATTCCTAAAAAACAGTGGGTGATAGGGCTAAATGGGCGTCATATTCAGATTCAGGAGGTCATTTTACATAAGAATATACTGAAGTGGTGTCAGAGGCAATTTTCATGACGAGCAGTGCTATTTGAGTGACATTTTATTGTTATTAAACATTATAAAAATTTAATAATAAACGGATTTATTTTTAATTTAGAAAAGTGTATAAATAAGTAAAATTTCTAAAATTATTAACGGCATTTTTTAAAGAAAAATTTGTGCAAACAGATAAGGAAATTATATTTATATTAAAAGAATATACATTTTATTTAATTAACGTAATTTTAAACAGGGATATAGATTCATGTAACATTATATATCGCCATGGAGGTCGGTGATGTATATTTTTGGTTGCCAATTTTATACCTTTTTGGCTACCGGAAATTTGTAATAGAAATTGTTAACCAGAAAGTGTTAAAATTGCAAAATATGTAAATAACATTGCGATTAATTTCAATTCCCAACTACGAAAATCATCTTGGATATTTTCACTAAAATACCAGATATATATGTATTAGGCAATGTTACAGTGTGTGTCAGTGTAAACTTTATAATTTTTTTTCATTCAATTCAATTTCAGTGGATATATCTTGTGGAATATTATAGTCATTTTCAAAATTTTAATGTTTATCTAAAATAATATATTTTCTAAACATTACAAATTACATACGTATTACACTGAGCTTTAAATAATCAATCAAATTTCGAAGTATATTTTATATATATTCATGTGAATTAGTTAATATTATTTTATAATGATTTCTCAAATATTACCTGGATAAATAATGTTATCTGAACCTTTCTATAAAACGAAAATTAGAGAAATCCTTAATAAGTATTAAATATACTTAAAAAAAAAAAAAAAAAGAAATTGTCTCTAATTAAACGGTTCAAGAATTTTTTTAAATATCCTTAAATTGAAGACGTATGAAGTAATTGTACTTAGTTTAAAATTTCTATGTAAAAAATTGTTAGACTGAAATTTTATTGTTATGAAACATTACAAAAATTTAATAATATATGGATTTATTTTTACTTTAAAAAGTGTAAAAATAAGTAAAATTTCTGAAATTATCAACGGCATTTTTTAAAGAAATAAATTGTGCAAAGAGATAAGGAAATTATATTTATATTAAAAGAATATACATTTTATTTAGTTAACGTAAATTTAAATTGGGATATAGATTCAAGTAACATTATATATCGCTTTGGAGTCCGATAATGCATATTCTTGGTTGCAAATTTTACACTATTTGGCTACCGGATTTTTTAAATAGAAATTGTTAGCCCAAAAGTGTTACAATTGGCAAATATATAAGTAATATAACCATTAATTTAAATTCCTAACTGCGAAAATCATCTCGGAAATTTTCACTAAAATACCAGATATATTATGTATATAAATTAACGACGATATCATTATATATATATATTGTTAAATACATTATGCACATTAATATATATATACAAACATGCATACAAACACACACACACACACACACATATATATATATATATATATATACATACATATATATGTGTGTGTGTGTGTGTGTGTGTGTATATATACCCTGTGGCAGAATTTAGGCGATGCAGTGTCGTTGTTGCAGAGAAAAAAAATGTCACTTACAGAAATATTTGCTTATAAAAATTGAAGATACCTTAAATCTCAGTAGAAAATAAAAACTTATATTTAAAACTCCATCGCCATTTTATTAATAATATTCATATCTTCATAACTGTACGTACATGTTGCATTTAAATTAGAAAATATATCAATATTGTCTTGCACAAAACGTTTGCATGACGAAGGTTTGTTGTAGAAAACACAAAAATATTGTGTCACAGGTTATATATATATATATAGATATGAGCTCTTTTGTGCATACACAGAGAAATATTTATTTAAAAAAAAATCCTTAAATATACACCAAACAAATATAATAATAAATATAAATATAACATTCCTTTGATCAATATACATATAAATAATAAAGTTATCTCAATACAGCTTGGGTAAAAAAAATAAATGAATGAATAAAACCCATGTTCATATTAAGAATAATTATATATATCTCTTATATTCTTTCGTAAATATAAAAAATTATAGAAAAAAAAAATCTCTCGAAAATAACAAATGTTATGAGAATTTTTATATTTTGAAAAATTATAATGAAATTTCATATCTTATGAAATTTCAACTCTTATATATTTTTTTTTTTTCAAATCAAGTTGTTTACTAATCATCTTCTGTCGAATGGCTATCATTTTAAAAATGAGTTTTCAAAGTTTTTTGTGCATCAGCATACAAATAAAAATTTTCTTTTTATAGAAATTCGTGGTGGGAAATCTTGTTCCAGCGTTAAGTTTAATAAATAATCTTTGAAGTGCACTTTAAAGTGCAGTAAAATTATTATTTATTTTATTTATTTTTATTTCTTCGCACTGAGTTTTACAGAGTGTGTTCTAATTGATATAAAAAATTTTAGCAAAATAGGAGGGTAATTCACCTATATGTTCATCTTTTACATTTTTTCGAAACTGAGAAAAAATAGTGCTTTTTTTTTTAATATACTTTTCTCTTTTTCTTTCACAATAAGGTAAAAAAAAAAAAAAAAAGGATGTATAATATTAAATATTGAACAACAATAAAATTATTATTAGTAGTAGTAGCTGTAGTAGTAGTAAAAGTAATAAAATATGACTCCTTCAGTGTGCATATATTTTCCTTTTAATTTGCCATGCTTTTCTTCTTTTATTATGGCGTAATATTACGAAATACTGCGCTGATTAAGTATAAAAAAACATTTTTTTCCCCAAAATTCAGTAAGGATTTAATTAATGAAGAACAAAAATGCCCTTCATATCATAATATTATGTAGTCAGTACATCACAGTATAATCATAATACATAGTATAATCATAATACTATGTATGAGTATGCATATGTCTAAGAATACCAATTAATGCTTACACTGCGAAAGTGCATAAAATGCTTTCGTAGTATTCCACTTTAACTGCAAAGGACGGTGAAATAATGTAAACGGTAGGTTTTATTAAGATTAACGGTAGGATGGTAAGGTTTTACTTTTGTGAAGTACTCTTTATATCATGTATAAGAAATGATGCCACATTTAAAACAGGAACAGTTTAATAAAATAAGACAAATCATTGTAATTCCTACATTGCCGGCATACAGCAATATAATCCATTGGCCCTAAATATACATATATAGAGATACTATAAACTTTTTAAATTTCTAATACGTATATAATAATAAGTAGATCACCGAATTTGGCAATATTCTAATAGTAATTTAAGGTTAGAAACCCATATCTTTTTAAAAAAACACTATAAAGGGCCAATTGACACAACCACTTTTTGTACTAAAATATTTAAGAGCAATAACATTTAATAATAATAAACATTTGAAACCAGTACCTGTCACAAAAGGCTACGAATGTTTCTTTATCGTTTGAAATAAACTCCAATCCCTCTCCCCCCCCCTCTATAATTTCTAACTTTTGTTATTTAGCTTCTGTTTTTAAAGAGACAGTGCAAGGTTTCGTTATTTCATTAAGACTAATTTAGTCTTAAAATGTTTTCGTTTATTATTATTATTATTTTTTTTTCATATTTGTGTAATATTTTTGAAATTTTAACTATTGATATTAAATTTTGATTCACTTTTGGTGAGGTTTCGTATTAATTTTCCTTACTCTCCCACTACCATGTTTATGATGTGAATTTATGAAGTATACGTTTCCATACTTTTTTAAGAAAAAAATGCTGTAAAGATATAGTGATGAAAACGTGAAAATAAACGGCAGAATAGGGCCATAATCTTATGTGTGTGCATGTGCGACAAAAGATTCAAAAAGTATCTGAAACGAGGTGAGAATCCGTGAAAATGAAACAGAAACATAACAAAGGAGAAGCATAGACCCAAAGACATAAACATTGTATATATAATAGACATATTTTCTAATACCAGGAAATGTCTCAATGCATGTTAAAAAATTAATAAATAATTTTAGTACTAGAAAATGAATAATAAAAAAAACTAAATCTTTTAAAAACATAGTGTCTGAATTTATGTTTATTAAGCTTGCATTAATTATCAACACAAATTTTACCCAGTAATAAAAATTTCATTGTTGATCCTAATGCTAAACAAAGCACTTTCATGCTAATAAATGCTCAATTAACGCAATGTTTTAACGAATTTTATGTCTGTAATTGTTGTAATGCTTATAAATTATTTTGATATATTTTCACAACTGCTTAAATCAGTATTTTTTCAATAATTATAATGAAATCTGTAGTTCAGAATATTTATTTAAATTAAAAGATTAAAATAGATTTTTCTCACATACAAGATTACTATTAAAAAATAAGCAAACATAGCATATTACGTCTTAAAATTTTTATTTTATAGTATTAGTAATAGTTTTAATTCAAAAATATATTACGATGTGATTTTTTTCTTCTGTTTTGGTGTACAAAAAAGTAAAAATGAATATTTTAGCATAAATTGTAAAATAATATACAAAAATGTGTACATAGTACAGGAAAATTATTTATAACGTGAACATATTATTAAACTGCAAAACACGTATCCAAATATATATATATATAAATTAAAGATAGAATTCATGCAGGGAACCTGCAGAATGTAATAAAGCTAAAAGCTAAAAAACAAAAAACTTGTTAAACTTAAAACGCAACATATTATAACAGAAAACGCACTTCCAACAATTATCGCTCATAGATAATACTTCGGACACAGAACAGTATTCAAAATCTTTTGTATATCTCTGTTAAAACTAAATAGATAAATAAATAAAAAAATCTATAAATGATAATTATTATATATCAGATAGATAATTTATTTGTACCCCTATATTCCACAGAATTCAGGCCACTAGTACACGTCATTGATGTACAGTCAGCCAAAAAAAAAAAAAAAAAAAAAAAAACGCCCCCCCCCCCACCTAATTTCGCAGTAAATTATCGTAGAAACATGTGGTTGGTTCCAATCGATCTGTAATAACGTCTAGTTTATAATGATATAGTTAGATTTTGCTTAAGGGGTCGTCTACGCATTAAAACTGGCATCAACTTCATTTTTTTCAATAGTAACCCCCATTTTTTATAATTTATTTAACTTCTTTGGACAAAATCATCGCGGAAAATGGTATAGTTTATATATTTCGCTCAATTCTTCACAGAGTTATAAGCTGTCAAACTATGAGGGCGCCAATGTTAAATGAATGTGACGAACATTAATTCATATTTTCCAAAATAATTATGATATTCAAATTCTGTTTTTTCTTTTTTATGATAGAATGAAGTGACCCAAGCATATTCCATGCATATTTTTGATAATTTTTTTTTTTTTTTTTTTTTTTTTTTGAAATATGAAAATTATTAATAATTTCAAATTTGAAAAAATTATGAATTATGACCTATGCCAATTTTTGCATAAATAGAACGGGCATCATCAAAAACATGGGTTTCCAAATTTACAGCTCGTGCTTAACATTATTTTTTGAGTTACAGTGATATTTCATTTTTTACTGTTGTTAGGGGGCCGTCTTTTATAATAATTTATATCCTCTGTGAGTAAATATCTGTATATATTTTGACGAAAAACTATTTTAATTTACCTTAATGTTATTCTAATAGTTTTCTAAGCAACATTTCGATGTTTATGATACAAATTGGAACATTTTTATAAAATTATCGCAATGCAAGCCAGAGATTGTGAAAAAATTCCAAAAGAAATGAAGCCCCGCCTCTATATTGCGGAAACAATATTAAAAAAACTAGTTTCTGTATTCGTGTATGACTCTCTATGTGACGCCGGTATGCATAAATGTGAATGGCATTTACTACATCGAATGCTGAAGACAAAATTTAAATGATTTAATTGGAAGTATGTAAAATAATTTTGTTTTATACTGTAAAGTTGTAGAAAAACTGTGTAAAGGCGTGGCTTCCGTTGCAAAGAGGTTTATACTCGATTCTGAAATGTTAAGTCTTTGTTCTTAAATATTACATAGCGTTTCCCAGTTTTCTCACTGCTAAAATTCAATTTTGTCCCTTTTGTCTTTTGTTTCTAACTTGAATATTCTACGATTCGTGCACCTCAAGTTAAGTATCATGACGGTAAAAAAACGTGGTAAGACGAGGACTATTATTTGAAAGAGCAATACGCAGTGAACAATACTTTTGATTTTTCCTTTTTTTAAATTAATATAATTGATTTTTATTAATTCTTATCAGATTTTTTAAAACAAATTTTCTGTTTTAATCTTGTTGTGACATTTTCGCATTCGCTTACTCTACCGTTTATGCTATTTAAATTTTATCGCATGACGTAACATAATAAAATATATAATTTTTATTAAATGTTTTTTTTTTTATACTGAATAATAAAGTGTTTTTTTTTTTTTTTAAGTTTTTAATATCTATTAATGAAACAAAGCGCAATATCATTTATTTCCTATTATTCTAATCACGGCGTAAAACTGCCGTGAAATTTATCACGGAAAAAGAATTTAAAACAAAGTAATATGTCTTATTACTTTTAAAGATATAGATTTTACACATTTAAAATTAAGAATTCAAGTACAGTAGACGACTGCAGAACGGGGAATACTCGTTCTAGTCAGTAGGAAACCGTTTCTTCTATATCTATGTTTCTTTTCATATGGATATACATAATAATTATACTCTTTCTAGTGAAAGTATTTGTATTCATACTATATTGTTTGTATATATATGAATATAAGGAATATTCTTAAGAAATATCGACACACAAATTGTGAAAGAAATGGCCACTGAAGGAGTTACAGATTTCAAAATGACGTGAAACTATGTCAGTGGTCGCGAAAATGTTAAATATCCTTTCTCAGATTTTAGTTTAAATCTTGTTATCTATATTTTTGTATATTATCTATTGGTTTGCACGCCTAAAATTAAATGTAAATCTTTATAGTAACACTGTCATGCGAGGCTTACTGTATAAAATTAAAATATATCCAACAAGAAGTAGATAATAATTGTTAGTTAGTAGATTTTAATTGTTTATATATATATTTTTTTTGTATATGTATTTTATATATATATTTTATTATATATGTATTTTAACTTAAATTTTTGTCTTTTAAATAAAACAGTTTTTGCTTTTAAGAAGTAGATAATTCTTTTCTTAAATATTAAACATATATATATATATATATATATATATATATATATATATATATTAACCGCTATTAATATTATTATCATTATTACAATTGTTCTTTTACCTTGGTATCTAAATTTTGTAATTCAACATTGTAGGGTTCATATGATTCAAGCTATTAAATTTTCTTTATATGAAGTGTTGTATTTAACTATTCAATGTTTAATAAATTTAAACCAATAAAAATTATTTAATTCATAAGCTAAGATAGAAAGTTCTGCGAATTTGAATCGTTTTTTATTTTATAACGAACATTTCTGAACTTTTTTTCCGGTGTGAAGTTTAACAAATAATGTATATTGGGTGGTAGATCACGATTTAATTTTTCTAAATGTATAGACGGTTCCCTGACACATTTTCACGTGTAACTTTGTTTAGAATTGATTAAACGTATATAAATAGGTAGGTTTTCCGAACTGCCTTGATCTCAGAAGTCTGAATATGAGTTCAAAAATAGGGATTGTCATTGGAAAAAAATTAAGTTTATACGTGTTTTAATATGTAGATGACCCCTTAAGCAAAATCTGACTACACCATTAAAAACTAGACGTTATTACAGACCGATAGGTACCAGCCGCATGTTTCTACGATAATTTACGGCGAAATTAGGTGGGGGGCGTTTTTTTTTTTTTGGCTGACTGTACATGCATGAATATATTATATACAGAAAGAAATTTATGACATGCAAACAAAACTTGAAATTTCCGGAGTTGAAAGTTCATGCTAAAAGTTTAAATTTTGATTTTTGAAATTTTAGAAAGTTTATGTCTTTCAGATAATGGTTGAAAGTCCAAAAGGCTTCAGTACATGTCCTAGATTTTATGACTGCTCTGCTAGAAATATAGTTTATAATGGAAAAAATAATAAATCATAGCACCTGACATCTAGTTTCCTTTATATCAGCAAAATAAGAGATGCGGGTCAGACTGGCCTGTAGAGTTGCTGTAGAGATTTCAGTGCTGGTGGCTTGCAGATTAAGGTCAGACGTTGGAAGTTTGCTGCCCTGTGGAGACTTCGAACCAGAGCCTGATTAAGGGGGAATCACACATTATCTCCGCTCTCACCGGAATATTTTTACAATTATTTTTTACTTCATATCATAGAAATTCCATGCTTTGACGAGGAAATATTTTTTATAAAAAATGAACGGTGTAAAACAATCCAATTTACTCACCGTTATTAGACACCAGAATTCTTTTAAAACCATTTTTAATGAGAATTTTTTGTTTATTATAGGAGGAAAGTATTTGTTAAAAAATAACGGTGTAAGTATAAATAATGTGTGCTTCCCCCTTAATCAGGCTCTGCTTCGAACCTGGCGCCTGGTCACTCTCCGGGAGGGGGTGTTGCACCCGGAGACTCTTCACTGTTCGGAGGATGTTGTAAACTCGGAATCTGGTCGCTACGTCGAGAGTGTTTCGAACTCGGCACCTTGTCACTGTTCACAGTCACAGCATACGAAGACTGTCGCTCCGTACTTTCGAATGCATTGCTGCTAGACTGTCTAGAAACCTCGAAAGAGGTTAGTTGCACTTTCGAAATTTCATTCGTTAAAATAACATCATTTTCTTTTACTTTAGGCGGCGGGTCATTTTGAACATTTAGGTGGAAGTTCGCATTTTCTTTTACCTCATTTTCTGTGAAAATAAACGAATGGGTCGACTTGACTGTTTTTAAAAGTAAATTATCAGGAGATCGCGACATTAGAAAATTTCTCGGATTTTTTATCCGTAGCCAAAGGCTGAATAACAGACTTAAATTGGTCTGTAGTGTTGGTTGAAAGCGAAGTTTGCTTGGTTGTTTCAACTTGCGTTTGACTTTTGTCACAAGAATTAACGTTTTATCATCAGTTTTAGGTTGATTTAATGTACTCGAGCTTACTTCCCATGACTGAATAAATTGTGGTTTTTCCACATCCCTTATAACTACTTTCCACTGCCTTTCGTGAGGGGGATGGAACGTTCATGCTTTATTCTTAATTTATCACACTGAGTGGCAAAGAGGTTGATGACCCGACTTTTTAAATCCTCGTGGGTTGGATTTGGGCCAAGTGAATGGCAAGCGATTCAGTTATGCCACTGCCGTGGTTCACCTTTTAAGGAACATTTTAACCAAGTATATTTTTTTTGCAATATCAATTTTATAAAAGTCAAAAAAAAATTCAAGCTCATCAAATAATTGAAGCACACTAGTAGTGCCGTCAAAAAATTCTTGCTCGGGGGGGGGGGATTCGAGCGAAGATGGGCACCATTGTGAGGAACGAAAGGTTGTCATGCTTATTTAACTTTAATTAATGCTTTGCTTAATTGCTTAATGAAGTTATGAGCACGAGACTTGAATTATATTATGAAGTAATGACAGAGTCAGATTTATAAAATAAATATAGAGCTTTTATTTTGAGCTTAATAGAAAGGTGGGCGTTGGACTATAATCACATCTAATAAATTATAAACTTAAGAGGGCAGCCTTCATAAATTCTTTTAGCTTTACTTAATTAACCACAATTAATCTCAACTACTTCTTTTAACGCCTTTACCGCTCGCAACTTAGAAACATTTCGATAGTGGGAGGATTCCCTTACGTCACTATCTACTCGTCTTACTATCTCCTACTAGAGCCGCTCGCTAACTACTTTAGCCTCCTACTACTTCTCCCTAAGCTGCTAACAACTAACTCGGCTACTTCCGTCTCTTGGCTACCTCTTCTAAGCCGCACGCAACTAACTTACTTTCAACTACCCTCCAAAAGCAATCGTCCTTCTCCTTTTATACAATTCACTTTCGAAAATATTAACATATTACAATTTAATTTAGCATAGGAACTAACTCCATTCATCAACTGAATCCTAAATTCTTCACATTCACGTGTTGTTCATAAAGTGCGAACTTTGTTTGTAGCGTTACGCTAATATAGCTATACCTCACAAACTCTTATGTAGTCAAATGACATTACAAAATTACAATACAGAGACACCATGAGGTTTTGAGTATTTTCCCTAGTAAAGAAAATTGAAAAATGGATAAACTCCCCATTTCACGACTCAAACAAATAACTAAAATCCAAACAGAATCGAAGGGAGAAAGAAATCCAATGTGACATCATGGAATAAGGATGTTTTCCCATGCGGTTTCATATTACTTTCCCTTTAAGGTGCCATCCTTTCATACTCCGAGTACCTTAGACTAAGGGTACCATTAATCTAATCTGTGATGCCATCTTTCACATTTTAAGACAGCCTTAACTAGAGGTGCTTTTTTCACCCTTTTTAAGGATGCAATTTGGCACCAAAAAGGGTGTCACCAGTGAGACAACCTTTTCATCCCCAGAGGGTGCCATGTGTCGACTGTAGTTTTAACAGTGTAGATTAATTTGCAATAAAATTGGCTATATATAACACACACGTCCCCAATCTTTCTCTCTATCGAACTGTTCCACTGCTCTGAACTATTCACGTGCTCCCAGCAATTCCAATGTTTCGAGGTTCTGAATTCCTCCGAACTATTCTTCTGCTCCCAACAGTCTGCCTATTCCAAAATGTTCAGCTGCTTTGAACTTTTCCAACTTGTTCCGCAAACTAAGATTTGTTTTCTGAATATTTTTTAAATAAACAGATTTTCTATCTCCGTATCGCCAATCAATTGATATTAATTTTTTTTTTCTGGAGCTTCATAGTTTTTAATAAAGACAGGCTATTTGTCTGGTAACCTTCGTCTTCAGCTTAAAACTAACATGTCAAGCCATCGTACACAAGTGGAAAATAAACGTTCTTTGTTGGTTTGCTAAAGTAAACAGGTAATTTTGGCGAAAGTGAACAGTTACTTTGGTTTTTGCCCAAAACTGTTCTGATGAACTGTTCCTCATTCTTTGACCGACCCTTAGCTTCGAGTTCTTGAATTTAAATGCTTATTTAAAGTTTTGTGATTATTAATATGATTTTTCAGCACGTAAAATTTAGATATTGTTTCGAATTTTTCGTCATTTATTGAGATTTTTTTTTTTTTTTTCTTAATAAATATTTATTTTTCAATAAATATATGTTTTTTTTTTTTTTTTTTTTTTGAATATTTCAGTTTTGTGAGAATCGATTTTTATTTTTATTTATTTATTTATTTTTTTAATTCTGTAATTCTTAAAAGAACACGCGAACGATGAAACAAGGAAAAGACAGTTTTATACTGCCTGTAACTTCGAGAATGAGTTTTACCTATTTTATATTTTATAATTTTTTATAATTCTGTAATATATTTCAACGACTAAGAAAGTTAAATATTACCTTATGATTTTATTGACACACTCAGGAAGAAAGAAAGAAAAAGAAAAGAAAGAAAGGCATGTCTGTTTCAAATTTAACACAGAGTGACTATCTTCGTGCTCTACAATATTACCTTTAATAATTCCTTTGCTTTCTTTACACTATAAGGTAACAACAACCAGTTAAAAGAGAACAGTTTCTCTTTTATACCAATGAGCATACTCATTTCATATAATCGGTACCGAAAGTCACGTTTTGAATCTCAACCAGAATCGGCACTCTTCGGTGTAGTTTTGCAAATATCTCGACAAAGGCATCAAACCTGCTATTTAATGCGAGTTTGTTATGTGATTGAATTAGACCACCTGTTAAAAGTCAATCTGGAAGAGCTATTTCTTTCAGTGCTTAAAATTTTACGAACAAATAATCTGATGTAGCTTATTTAAAATTATCAGAATCGCAAAAATGTTCTTTTCATAGTCGTCAACATTTTAATTTTTTGCGGAGAATATTTTGCCCCACCTTTTTTCGCACTATTTTTTAATAGAAAAATTTCTTGATTATGTAAATACGATAAAATCATAGACTCCTAACCTAGAAGCCTTCAACGTGGTTCTGAAATTTGGAGGTAGAGAGCGCCACCTGGTACAGATTGCGAGACATTTTCATTCTGTAGCCAACAAATTTTTTTAAAGTGGGAACTTCAAAACTTATATTAAAACTTCACGTAACTTATACTAAATTTAATTAAACTTATAAGTTAACAGAATTTCATTAGTTGTTAAAATTTTACCATATGAATTTATTGACACCGCCAGAAAATAAAGAAAAAAATAAATAAAAAGGAAAGTCTGTTACAAACTTAAGACAGAGTGTTTAAGTTTATTTGTGCTTTACAGGATTTCCTCTAATTTTCCTTCTATTTTATTTACACAAAGTGTAACAACTTGCAGAAACAGTAAAGCTTCAATTTTGTACCATTGGTCGTTCTCGTATCATATGATCGCTACCATGAAGCACATTCAGAAACACCTCCCTTCGTAGAAAAAAACCTTAATTGATCAAACCTGCAAGTTAACGCAAGTTTGTTGCTTGATAAAAATGAACATAGGATATACTGCATTAATCAGCACGAGGTATTCCTTTTAGTGCTTAAAAATTTACAAATATATAATCTGGTGTAGCTTATTTAAATATCTAGGAATAACGAAAAAAAAAAAAAAATATTTTCAGAGTTGTCAACATTTAAATTTTTTCGCAAACGCTCACGTAGATTCACGTCATTTGAAAATCTGCAATTCCATTAGTGGGTGTTCTTTCTCAATTTGTATGTGTATTCAGAATATTTTGTTCTGAAATATTGTAAATTGGAAGAATAACGCCCACAGGCGGACTTTACTGTCAAAAAGCCAAAATCACGTGGTCACGAAAGTGTTAATTTATTGCGGATCAGCTGTAGCCCCGCCTTTTTTCGCAGCATTTTTTTAATAGGAAAATTTCTTCATTATGTAATTGCGATAAAATAAGTAAAACTTACTCTTAAAGTACTCTTATAACATAAAGGCGAGGCTAAAAAAGGCTCCGGAATGAATTAAAATCTTCGCAACTCTGTTTTTATGTAAGATTGTGAATTACTGATGCACAGCCGAAATACAGAGGATTCCTCTTTTGTTGAAAAAAAGTTCCACTCCTAAGCATTTTTCTATATCATTATGTCTTTTTTTAAAAAAAATTATGTTCATTCTGTTCATTCGTGTTCCCCTTACTTACCCGCTTCGAATATGCGTGGATAGCCTGCGCGCATAATATCTCCGTGATGGTTTGTCAAAATTTACTTACAGTTAGCAGTTTTTACGTGAAATACAAATATATGAAATGACGAACAATTAAATCATTAACATTAAATGTCTTGTAAATAAGCATAATTGCGCGAAACATAATGATATATTATTTTACAGGATTATAAAAAAAAAAAAAAAAATCACGAGAATGAAGCTTTCCAGAAAAATTAGATTTCTTCATTTTAATTGTAGGACATTTTTACATGTGCACTTTTTTTTATTTTTTTTTTTAAATATATAGATTTATATGGAGTATCATTTCCATGTAATCCTGTGCGTAAAGCTGACATCGAAAAAAAATTTGCCCTGACATTTTTAAGAAAAAATAGTAAAATTAAAAATTTACAATTATTCTAACTGTTGAAATAGACAGGTAACTTCTTTTTTTAAAATTATCTTAAAAATTACAAGCTTTAAAATTGATTATTTTTTATGTTGTTAAGTAGCTGCGATCATTGTAACAGGGATGGAACACGGGCGCAGAATTCATACCGGAATCTGCATAAGAAATTTCTCTACCTATAATATCGTTGATTTAAGAAGTAGAAAATTTTCTTACATTGATAGTGGTATGAATTCTGCGCCCGTGTTGCATCCCTGTTGTAATTAACCCTTATCGCTCGTATACCCCTTCTGAGAGGACATTAAAAAATCGAGCCGCGCCTTAAGGTGTTTCTTTCCAAATGAAATGTTATTTTTACATTAATAAATAAATGAAATGATTACAAATGGAAAAACAATATTCACCTATCAATAAGTGTAAAAGGTGTAAAAGGAACTTTTTTGTGTAAAAGGAACACAATAATATGCATTCTAAAACCAATTATCTACAAATAAGTTCAATATAAGTTTTTTTTTTTTTTTTTTTGTATTGAAAATAGTTATATAATACATTTTTTTTTTTTTTTCAAATTTATATAGAAATTAAACTGATTTGTTTTTCAAAGAACATAATTTTATTTTTTATTGATTAATAATAAAATTTATATTATTTAATATTTGATAAATTTACATTATGTTTAAACACACTAAAAATGTAAGAGTGATATATGCAATCAGATGTATTTAGAAAGTTTACGTAATCTAAAATATTATTACAAGAAATGAATTAGATTTAAATTTACCGGAAATGAAGTTTGGAAGGTGAAGTAAATATAAAAAATACGGGTTCATTATTTTTGAATTAAAAATATGTCATTAAATAAAGTTTCATAAAAATATTAACAGCATTAATTTTTATTTTCAGAAATGATATGGTAATTATCTAATGCATATTAATGAGAAACTTGTATGAAATATATTAAAATTATGTTATAAAATATTTCATTCAATTCAATTTTAGAGGGATATATCTAGTGGAATATTATACACTTTATTAAATTTTAATGTTTAACTAATATAGTATATATTCTAAACATTGTAAATTACATAGGTATTACACTAAGCTTTTGAGTAATCAATCATATTTCGAAATGATTTTACATATACTCGTGTGAGTTAGTTATTAATTTTTTATAATGATATATTGAATATTACCGCGATAAATAACGTTATATGCACATTTCTATAAAAATAAAATTAGAGAAATTCACAAGAAATATTAAAAATAATTAGAAAAAAATGTTTCTAATTAAACAATCCATGATTGTTTTCTATCATCTCCTTAAATAACAATTTTAATTAATATTTTAATTAAAAAAATTATTAAAAAAATTTCTGCTTTACTTGATAAATATAATTTTGTTAATACTCAGTTTAAGGATTTAGTTACAGATTTAATTGGTTTCAAACTGCTAAAATTTGGTAAATATAATATTTTGAATGAATATTTTACGGTTTCTTTTTTGCAGAAATCATTTGATTGTTTGAAATTGAATAAAGCTATTTTTAAAAATAATTATCTATTTCCATTAAAAAATATAAATGTTATAACTGCTTTTAAATATAATAAACCATTCAGTAAAAAGATTTTTAACTACAGAGAATTTGCTTTATCTGTTGATTCTTCTAATACGAATATTTGCATATGTAATAGTGATGAATTTAACTCTTATATTGATAATAATTATAAACATATTATAACTGGTAATTTAAATATAATAAAAAATGATAATTTAAGGTTTTTGATGAATTTGGGTATTAAATTTAGATTAAATAAAAAACTTAAAAAATCAATTGCTAAGGAAGTTTTTTTGAAAGATATTAGAAATTTTATTTATAAAATTTGTTATAAATACAATATACCCATAGAAGCTTTTCATGAATGGAAATACAATCTTACTGTTTATTTTGACAATTTTTTAAGTGAAAGTTTAAATTGTGTGAATAATGGTTATCAGAAACTTTATAAGAAAGATAATGAATACTTGGAATTTTTTAAAAAACATTTTATTTTGGTTCCTGTTGACAAAGCAGCTAGTAATTATGGTATCATTTGAAAAAAATTTTATTTTGAAAGAACTTTAGATGAACTTAATAATGATTTTTACTATACAAAAATAAATTTGAAATCCACTGTTGTTAAAAAATGTTTTGCTGCTTATTCTAAGCAGATTAAATCACTTTTTTCATATAATATAAGAGTCTTTAATGAAAGTAATATTCCCTTTTTATTTTTAACACCTAAGTTTCATAAAAATCCAGTAAAATTTAGATTCATTTGTTGTACTACTAATAGTATTGGTAAGAATTTCAATATTAAATTACAGTGTTTTATGAAAAAGATCTATGACTTTTTAAAATCTAAGTATAAGAATTCTAGTTATTTTTGGTCAATTGATAATAGTCTTGAATTAATTAATAAAATTACTTTTAAACCTTTATCTATTCAAACTTATGACTTTGAAAACCTATTCAGTAATATTCCTATAAATGAACTCTATAATATTCTTAAAAATATTTTTGACATTTTTTATATTGAAGATGAATTGAATATTCCTCGAGATTTTTTTCTTAGTCTTTGTCATTTTTGTTTAAATAATAATTATATCTTTTTTCATGACAAAGTTTTCAAACAGTCACATGGTATTGGCATGGGAACCAATTACTCTTCCTGTGCGGCTAATCTTTTCTTATTTTTCTTTGAATATCAGTTCACTGTAACTCATAATATATGTTTACATGCTTATCGATATATCGATGATTTAATTATTTTCAATATTGATTTTGATAATTTGTCAAGTTTAATTTATCCAGATTGTTTAAAATTAAATAAAGCCAACAATAATAATTATGAAGCTGATTTTTTGGATATTTCATTTATTATAAAAGATAATAATTTATATACTGATTTATTTGACAAAAGAAAAAACTTTAACTTCATTACTAACTGTATGCCGCATTGGTATTCTAATCTGAGTCACAGAATTTACATAAATATTGTTATCAACCATATATTAAGAATCAAAAGGTTATGTAATTTAAAATTTAATTTTAATAAACAAGTTTTCAATTTTCAAGCTTTATTATATTACAAGAATTTGTATCCTTTGAATTTTATTTTTCATTATACAAAAAATTTGAATTTTTAGTGTCAGTGCCGCAGTATCTGCTTTTTGATTGGTGATCCATATAGGTGTCCAGTTTGATGCACTTGGTTCAAAGCCTTCTAGGAAGACCATTTTGCTAATGTTTGGAGTTATTTTGTATCGCCAGACCTGGAAAGTTCTTGGACATCTTTGGATACGGAAAGAAAATTTAGTGTTTTTTCAAGTTTTTAAGCTGGAATGAATTTTGAAGTTGTTGTTTTTCTTGCAGGTGGTGAGTTTTTTCATCTTTTCTAGTAGGTTCGGGTGGGGATATGTTTGGCTAGCATTTCGTATATAAAAATCTTTTTCTTGTATATTTATTAGTTTTTTGCTGGCTATAATATGATTTTTAATAAATTGAAATTCAGTTTTTATCAAAACTTAAATTTAAAATTTCAATAAATGTAAAACTTTATACATTGTTTTCCATTACTATTCAGTTTGAATTACATTTGGAGTATGCTAGCCTGCATGTCTTTTGAAACCTGCTAGTACTACATAGTTTTTTAAAAAAATTTTAATTGCTGTGTTCCCGCCTGCTGAAGAGATTGACACAGCGTAATTTGAATTTCTAGCTTGAATAGTGTTTAAATCTAACCAATTTTCTTGTTTATTAACATAGTTTTATAAGTTTTTCTTGTTGTTTGTTACTTTTCACCTTCATCTCATCCTTTATCTTCAATTAAATTTATTATTGGTCTTGTATAATATTTTGTGCTGCTTTAAGCGCCTTTTTTATACAAATTTATTTTTGTCATTGATATTGAATTTAATTTTATATATATATATACATATATATATATGTATGTGTGTGTGTGTGTGTGTGTGTGTATATATACCCTGTGGCAGAATTTAGGCGATGCAGTGTCGTTGTTGCAGAGAAAAAAAATGTCACTTACAGAAATATTTGCTTATAAAAATTGAAGATACCTTAAATCTCAGTAAAAAATAAAAACTTATATTTAAAACTCCATCGCCATTGTATTAATAATATTCATATCTTCATAACTGTATGTACATGTTGCATTTAAATTAGAAAATATCTTGCACAAAACGTTTGCATGAAGAATGTTTGTTGTAGAAAACACAAAAATATTCTGTCACAGGTTATATATATATAGAGAGATATGAGCTCTTTTGTGCATACACAGAGAAATGTTTATTTAAAAACAATCCTTAAATATACACAAAAAAAAAATATAATAATAAATATAAATATAACATTCCTTTGATCAATATACATATAAATAATAAGATTATCTCAATACAGCTTGGGTAAAAAAAATAAATGAATAAATAAAACCCATGTTCATATTAAGAATAATTACATATATCTCTTATATTCTTTCGTAAATATAAAAAATTATAGAAAAAAAAAAATCTCTCGAAAATAACAAATGTTATGAGAATTTTTATATTTTGAAAAATTATAATGAAATTTCAACTCTTATGAAATTTCAACTCTTATATATATATTTTTTTTCAAATCAAGTTGTTTACTAATCATCTTCTGTCGAATGGCTATCATTTTAAAAATGAGTTTTCAAAGTTTTATGTGCATCAGCATACAAATAAAAATTTTCTTTTTATAGAAATTCGTGGTGGGAAATCTTGTTCCAGCGTTAAGTTTAATAAATAATCTTTGAAGTGCACTTTAAAGTGCAGTAAAATTATTATTTATTTTATTTATTTTTATTTCTTCGCACTGAGTTTTACAGAGTGTGTTCAAATTGATATAAAAATTTTTAGCAAAATAGGAGCGTAATTAACCTATATGTTCATATTTTACATTTTTTCGAAACTGAGAAAAAATAGTGTTTTTTTTTTTTTTTTTTTTTTTTTTTTTTAATATACTTTTCTCTTTTTCTTTCACAATAAGGTAAAAAAAAAAAAAAGAATGTATAATATTAAATATTGAACAACAATAAAATCATTATTAGTAGTATTAGCTGTAGTAGTAGTAATAGTAGTAAAATATGACTCCTTCAGTGTGCATATATTTTCCTTGTAATTTTCCATGCTTTATTTCTTTCATTATGGCGTAATATTACGAAGTACTGCGCTGATTAAAGTATTAAAAATACATTTTTTTTCCGAAATTCACTAAAGTTTTAATTAATGAAGAACAAATATTATGTAGTCAGTACATCACAGTATGATCATAATACATAGTATAATCATAATACTAACTATGTATGAGTATGCATATGTGTAAGAATATCAATTAATGCTTACACTGCAAAAGTGCATAAAATGCTTTCGTAGTATTCCACTTTAACTGCAAAGGACGGTGAAATAATGTAAACGGTAGGTTTTATTACGATTAACGGTAGGATGGTAAGGTTTTACTTTTGTGAAGTACTCTTTATATCATGTATAAGAAATGATGACACATTTAAAACAGGAACAGTTTGAAAAATAAGACTAATCATTGAAATTCCTACATTGCCGGCATACAGCAATGTAATCCATTGGCCCTAAATATACATATATAGAGATACTATAAACTTTTTAAATTTCTAATACGTATATAATAATAAGTAGATCACCGAATTTGGCAATATTCTAATAGTAATTTAAGGTTAGAAACCAACTTTTTTTTTTTTTTAGAAAACTATGTAAAGGGCCAATTGACACAACCACTTTTTGTACTGAAATATTTAAGAGCATTACAGGGATGGAACACGGGCGCAGAATTCATACCACTATCAATGTAAGAAAATTATCTTCTTCTTAAATCAACGATATTATAGGTAGAGAAGTTTCTTAAGCAGATTCCGGTATGAATTCTGCGCCCGTGTTCCATCCCTGGCATTAACATTTAATAATAATAAACATTTCAAAATAGTACATGTCACAAAAGGCTACAAATTTTTCCTTTATCGTTTGAAATAAACTCCAATCCCTCTCCCCCCCCCCCCCCCTAAAATCTCTAACTTTTGTCATTTAGCTTCTGTTTTTGTAGAGACAGTGCAAGGTTT
>OZ005652.1:25626229-25681229 GCA_963930645.1 Salticus scenicus
ACATTATTCACAGAAGATATGTACAGCCTCATAAATATTCATTGAACAACAGCTAGGTTGATATTTGGGTGGGAAACGCTCATGCTACGTGTCAAAAGTAATTAACACTTAATTTTATACGATGTTGCTTAGCAAGGGAATTAGTTATGTTAAAGCAGAATAATCTTTTTAAGTACAGTCGGGAAAAAAAAAAAAAAAAAAACGCAACACCCGCTGTAATTTCGTTTGACGCAGGAACATATAATAGACGTAATTCAACAGGAAATTAAAAGCACTTTCTGAATATGTCGTCAAAGTTTGAATTAGGGGTCATCTACACATTGAAATGAGCACCAACTTTGATTTTTACAATAGCAACGCCCAATTTTGACTTTATTTTTGAATTTCTGAGAGTCTGGCAGGGCGGAAAAGTACACTATTTGTATATTTTATCTTTAGTATTTATAGAGTTATAATTAAAAATGTGTTAGGGGGTTATCTCTAAATGTAGAAAAATAAAATTAAGATCCTATAAGATATAGAGAAAAATTTAATGTTTCATACCAGAAATCTTTCAGGAAAAGAATAAGTATAAAAATTATTAAAACGTTCTTGCTTTCCCAGTTTCTTAATTATCTTGAGTTCGATTTTTTAGATTTGTATATACTTCAGTACTTTTTTAGAAAATTTTAGGTCCATTTAAATACATTACACTTGCGATTGGTCCATACAGTACTCTTTGAAAAAAGTGCAATATCTTTTAAGTAAAAGTGTCTATTATAGCTGTACTGATCACCAATAAAGCTAAAATTTTCTTTCTTAGGTGTAACATAATAATAAGAAAAGAAATAATATATATATACAACAACTCATAAACTAAATCTTTTAGGATAAATTATTGTAAGGGTTCATGAAGTGAATATTAAACAATTTTAATCGCACTTACCAGTTTTGGGTCAGTTGAACTCTTTGGAACTGTACGATTCGTTTTATGATTTCTATGAAAATATAATTCCTTAATTAACCCTTTCGCGTCTGCTGACGTAGATTCACGCTATTTGAAAATCAGTAACTATGTCAGTGGGCGTTTCTTTCGTAATTTGTGTGTTACATATTTCTTAAGTGTGTACCCAGTGTTCATATTTTTGAAATAAAATATACTATGGATAGAAATATATTGATTAGAAAGAATATAATTATAATGTATATCCATTTGTAATATAATTTTGAATACAGAAAATTTGTTCTGAAATATTTCATTTTGAAAATATAACACCCTTAGGCGTGTCTTACTGTCAAAAAGACAAAATCTTGCGGTCGCAAAAAGTGTTAAAATATATTTATAAAAGTTAAAGTATGTTTTTAAAAATGTATAAAGTTAAAATATATTAATAAAATTTTAAAGACTAAAGTGTCCTTAAAATAATAATCATACCCCTACAAAATAAATAAATAAGTAAATAAATAAAATAAAATAAAGCAATATATGAAGCAAATGATTAAGCCTTTTTTAACTATGACGATAATTAAGAAACGATTTTACAAGTCTGTCTTGCATTCCAATTCCATTCGTTTTTTATATTTGACAATTTAACATTAAACCTATTTTTCTATTTAAAACAGTAAACCCCGCCTATTTAGTTATTTTTTTTTCTTCTAGTGTTCGTTTAAAAGTTTCAAAATTTATCACTAATTAATGGATGAAGTAATTACCACTTGCGCATATTTTTGACAACATAAAATAAGGGGTTTAACACAAATACTCAATGTCACATTAATTTTTCTTTTCTGTATTGTTTTGTTTTGAAGAATGATGAAGGTGGGGCTTGTCTTCTTTAGAAAACAGGAATTCCTGATGCTAACACTAATGTCTAAAAATCATCAATTTTCTTTCATTTCTTTGCGTTTGTCATTGTTGATATATAGTTTGACACGTAAATAGAAAATAAAAATATTTTTTTTTTTTTAAATTTTCTTTGTTATTTTTAAAGATTTGATTCGTTATCTCATGCAAAACTTTATAAAAGACGGCCCCCTAAACCACTCAAAAAGAAAGATTTATTTATATCTCGAAAACTAATAACTGGAATGAGCTGCAAATTTGCATACCCATATTTTTCAGCAATGGGATTCATTTTATGTGAAAATTAATATAGGTCATAATTCATAATTTTTATGAATATGAACTTATTAACCTCATTAATATTTGCAAAGAATCTATGGTATAATCGTGTAATTGCTTGAGTTTAATATTATTGTGTTTATTATCATATTGAGTTTATTTTAAAAGATTTCTTAAATAAATTTTATTTATTATTAGTTAGCTATTTTATACACAGAAAAATGAATAATTGTATTAAATGGATTGAGGGCGGTTTGAATTTGTTACGTAATTTACGGTTTTAAATTTAAGAATATTTGCTAGCATATGCTTTGAAATTGAACAATACTAAATTGCTTTCAAAACAATTTGAATTAAAAAAATAATAAAATAAAAATAAAAAGATAAAAATCAATTTAAAAAGTAATTAAATAGTCTAATAATCTCGCGTAACTTAGCAACTCACATTATTGGTTCCACACCCAATCTCAATTCAAGTGAAACCTGATATAAAGTATCCTTACGCTTTTTATCTAATGACATTTTTTTTTAAAATCTTATTAAAACCCCAAACGAACAAATCAAAAACATCTAGCAGGATTATTTTATAAAATAGAAGACGCCCACGAAACCCATGAAAGTTATTTACACAATTTCTAAGTAAAGAAAACATATAAATACCACACATTTTTAAGCAACGTTACTAAATATTAAAACTTCATCCACATAGCATTTACCCTTAAACAATAAAATTATTCAAACAGCGATAAAACAAAAACATTTACCTTAAATACACCTTTAGGCTCTAAAAAGAACACCAATACTTTTAGTTTTTTAAAACAAAAATACCATTTCAAAATATCTTTATACATATTTTTTTATATTAGTATTTATTTAATTATTTAATTCAATTTAAATATTTCGAAACTGAACAAATTTTGGAATCATACTTCTTCTTATTATAAATGTACCATTTAAAGTAAATCAAAATTACTTACTTTAAGAACAATTTTTTTTTCAAGAAGCATATGAAAGATTTAATACAGCAAAACCGAACTACTAATATTAAGAACATAATACTTCAAAAATATTACGTAGGAATCAAAATATTCAATTCCAAATTGCAATGTTCAAGAGATAAAATAAGAACATTTCATTTAAATTTTAACACAACGTATGTAAACATTAATGAAAACTCGTTTTTGTTGGCGAGAAAAATATTCACAACATCAAAATATTATGTAAAAAATAAATATTTAATCGCTTACTTTCATAAACTTGAACTAGAATTAAAATTATTATTATCATTTGACACATTTACTATAAATCAATAGGAGATTACAGAAATTTACTTGTCAACAGAAATTCAACGAAAATACTTTTTGCTTGTAGGTGTGCCGGATAAAATTATCTTTAACCACAGAAGATTGTTAAAACACGATTTTTTTTCTCCTTATAATGTGATATGGTATGCCGGCCGGCATAAAATATTTTCATAATTAAAATGCAAGTATTCTCAGAAATGGAAGTTTGCGGATCAGCCTTTACGAAAGCACAGAATGAAAGCAACAACGAAAGTACAGAATATCGAAGATTCCTAGTTGAAAACACATTTTCCAAACTTCATGGAACACTTTATATAATTCATTTTCTGTAAATAAATAATCGCACAAAACTTGAAAAGCACAATCTTGGATGAATAGAACGTCACTCTCTCCATAAACGTAGAACAAAAGGCATTTTGCGAGCAGGAGTCTTGGAAAGCACTAAAATACCATTCCGTGCACTTTTGGAATGCACACACATTTCTAGAAAAGCTGATCTCGGGCTCCTAAGTTAGGCCGCCACTTTTGTATTGTTGGCTAACTCAGTAGAGCACTTAATGTAATCATAAGACTAATTATTCTTTTTTTTTTTTTTTTTTCATAAAAACAGTTTAATTTTAGGCGTCGAATAAAAGGACGAGCACTCAGATAAAGACACGAACATAATATATACACTATACAAGAATTACAATTTTACTTTTGAACATTTAAAAAAGAATAATCACGCAGACGAAAATTCAGCGAAACTTTTGGTAAAAAAAAAAAAAAAAAAAAAACAGCTACTGATTGCAGTCACGTTTTTTTTTTTTTTCCTAAATTTCATTGGGTGCGAGGTCATGTGGGTTTGTTCACGCAACTGTCGCACATGTATTACAGAATAGATTTCTCTTAATTTATCGTAGTTAGATATTGCAGAAAAATATTCTAAAAATGAAGTGGTGCGAATTAAAAGCAAGTATGAAAGTGCTTCGGAATAAATTAAAATGTTGGCATCTATGCTTTTATATCATTATATCGCTTACTCGAATGAAACCTTGTATAACTATCTTTTACAGTAAAAGTTAAAGTGAGTGTTGCATATGCTTTTTTCTTTTCCTCTCCCCCCACCACATATCTAACACTAATTGTAACTATTTATAAACAGTAAGTGGCAATTATACTATATTTAATTAAATCGGTAACATTGTGACGTAAATCTGTGATATATATGTAAGTTTTACTACCTTTTTTTTAAAAAAAACTACAAATTAAGGGACATTTGCAGAAAGTTTCATTAAAATAAGTAGCAATTTAGTTTTTTTTTTTTTTTTTTTAAGTTATTTAATTTCCACTCCCCACATCCCAAACCCTTCAGTTTTATGTAGCACTTACTGTAATTTTCATAAAGAGTAAGTACTATCATTGGTAACATGGTAACGCAAAAAATAATTTTATTTCTCTCTGCACACCACCCCATATACATGTGACACTTACAGTAATAGCAGTAAATGATTGATATACAAAGTTTCATGAAAATCGGTAAGAGAGTGATATAAACACAATTATTTTCTTTCAATCTACTAATAAAACGCATAATTGATCAAAAATCATTCTCAACAACTTTTATCAATAAGTGGAAGAAATACATGGTAATATTCATGTCTGTACCAGATTGTTTTATTTATTTACTTATTTATTTTTTTTATGTACCGAACTTATTAAACTAAAATTTAATTCAAACAAAAACAAAAACCTACTGAATTAACATTTAGAAATTAACACTCAGAGATCATTTACACATTTCGTGTCCCCTGTTTATGGTGTTTTATGATCTACAAATATATTAGTGTTTTAAATATAGTTCAGTTTGAAAATTCATATTTCAATTAAAAAAAAAAAAAAAAAAAAAAAAAAAAACTGCATTTAAACAATTCACGCTTATATTTAGTAACGTTTGCGAATTCTTTGTGCACACTGTACTTAATATACAGCATTTATATATAGACTATAATAACCAAAATTTATTAAACTCAAAAGCACGTATTACAACTGCGAACGCACTTCCAAAAAATATCGCTAAGAGATAATACTTCTAACACAATACTTGAAGCCATCGTAGCCATGTGAAGCCATCGTATGTAAGTAGGAAATAAACATTGTTTGTTGGACTGTGAATGTAAACATTTCATTTTGGAGAAAGTAACCAGTTAATTTTGACGAAATTGATGAGTTCCTTCTGTTTTTGCCAGAAAATGCTCTGATGATTTTTTCCTCATTCTTTTACCCACCCTTAGTTTCGAGTTCTAGAATTTAACTATGCTTAGTTAAAGCTTTGTACTTATTAATATGATTTTCCAACATGTAAAATTTAGATATTGTTTGGAAATTTTCGTCATCTATTGAGAATTTTTTCTTTTATTTCTTAATAAATATTTATTTTTCAATAACTTTTTTTTTTAATATTTAGGAAAATGAAGTTTTGTGAGAATGGACTTTTTTTTTTTTTTTTTCCTGTAATTCTTATAGCAAACGATTATTTACAGAAAAGCCAGGTTTCTGATGCTTGTATCTTCAAGAAGAAGTTCTGCTTATTTTATTTTTTATATTTTATTATACTTCTGTATTATATTCAAACGATTAATTAAGTTAAATATTATCATATGAATTTCTTAACACGCTGAGGAAGAAAGAAAAAAGAAAAACATATCTGTTTCAAAATTAACCCATAGTGACTATGTTTATTTGTGCTCTAGATGATTACCTTTAATTTTACCTCCACTTTCTGTATACGAAAAGGGCACGTGACGTCACTCGCAGTCAAATTATGGGTAAAGTGGCGAACCATTGGTATTTCCACCAATAGGGGTTAATCTTTTGCTACCCGAGAATGAAAAAGATTGATTGACGGAGCGTTTGTTTGTAAACATGACCTTTCCTTATGCTGTAAGGTAACAACAACCAGTAGAAAAAGAACTTTTCATTTTTATACCAATGAGCTTCTTCACTTCATACGGTCTGTACCAAAAATCACGTTTTTAATTTAAACCATCATCCTTCAGAATCCGCACTCTTGCGCAGTTTAGCACACATATGAACAATATCATCAAACTTACAATTTAATGCGAGTTTGTTACGTGAACGAACTGGATTATCTAATCCGCAGCTCACTGCGCGACCTATTCCATTCAATGCTTTAAAATTTACGAATAAAAAATCTGGTGTAACTTATTTAAGTTTTCCGGAATACCAAAAACGTTCTTTTTATATGTCAACATTTTAACACTTTCGCGTTCGTTGACGTAGATTCACGCCATTTGTAAATTTGTAACTCCACATGTGAGCGTTTAATTTGCAATTTGTATAATATTTATTTTTTAAAAATATACCCAATATTCATATTTGTACAATCAATATACAATGGATATAAATACTTTGATTAGAGAGAGTAATATTATAATTTATATCCATTTGTAATACAAATGTGAATTCAGTAAAGTTTGTTCTAAAATATAGAATAACAATGCCCTCAGGTGGACCTTGCTATCAAAAATACAAAAAGTGCGGTCGCGAGTGTGTTAATTTAATACTGAGCATTTTTATCCCCGCCTTTTTTCGCACCACTTTTTTAATAGAATAATTTATTCAATATGTAACTAGGAAAAAAAAAAGTAAAATTTACTCTTAAATTAAAAGTCTTATGAAATAAAGGCGGGGATAAAAATGCTCCGAAATAAATTAAAATGTTGTCAATTCTGTTTTTACGTAAGTTTGTGCATTACAGATAATATACTGAAATATAGAGAATTATTGTTTAGTAGAAAAAAAGGCGCATTTTTGCGCAATTTTCTAAATCATTGCATATTTTTAAAGAAAGGTTTTGCTTTTTTTTTTTTTTTTTTTACGTACTCGTTTCGAATGTGTGCACAATGAGCGTTTCCGCTTCGATTACAGAGGATTCAATTGATTTAAACACATAAAAGTATTTTGCTTATTTACAATAATAAGTAAATAAACAAGAGAACAATAGTAATTATAAATGCATACTCAAATTCCCTAAAGACAAGTTTATAACATAAAACAAGCCCAATACTAGAGATTAAAATTACTCATTCGTTTGCTTGTAATTGACTAACTAAATTTAACGCGTCAAGTACCTTTGATAGAGAAAAATAATAAAAATAAATGGCTCATAACATTAAATGTCTCATAATTTTAAGAATAATTTTGCCGAACAAAATGATATATTATTTTAAATAATAATATTAATAATAATATCAATAATTCTCAAAAAGGAAGCTTTCCAGTGAAATTAATTTTCTTCATTTTAATTATAATGCATTTCTAGGTGCACATTTTTTTTTTTTTTTTTTTTTTTTAACGTTTTTATGGAGTATGATTTTTATGTAGTCCTACATACATAGTTGACATCGGCAAAAATATAAGATCTGTTATTTTTAGAAAAAATAAATATAATTAAAAAACAAATAACAGGGATGGAACACGGGCGCAGAATTCATACCGGAATCCGTTTAAGAAATTTCTCTACCTATAATATCGTTGATTTAAGAAGTAGAAAACTTTCTTACATTGATAGTGGTATGAATTCTGCGCCCGTGTTCCATCCCTGAAATAACTTCTTTCTGAACACACATTAAAAATTACAAGCTTTTAAAGTAATTATTTTTCGTGTTATTGCATAGATGCCAACATTTTAATTTATTTTAGCCACGCCTTTTTTACGTATCTCTTATTTTTTAGACATTTTTTTTTTTTTTTTTTTTTTTCCAATTTGTGTATTAAACAAAATTTTTCTATAAATAAATAAAGTGAGGCGAAATAAGGCGGTGCTAAAAAAATATTCTCGAATAAATTAAGGTACCGTTATCGATTGGTTATTGTATAGCCGTGAATATCCTAATTAATAATACATAGAATTGTTAGTACCAACTTTTTTTTTTTTTTTTTTTTTTTTTTTTTTTTTTATGTAACACCAGTCTTTTTTAGAAAATTTTCTTCTTTTATCATCGTAAATACAGTTGAAGGGAATTAATGTAAACATTAAGTGACGTTGAAAAAGGGACAGTTAGTAATAATGCTTCAAAATGAAAAATTCTGACACATAATTGCTAACTTTTTATTTATTCCCAAGCATTTTTAGTGTCGCCATTATTTCACACAACTTTATTTATAAAATATTTTTTCTGCTATATAACTACGATAAAATTATAAAAAAAATACTCGTAAGGAAAAAGTTGTATGAAATAAAGCGGTGCTAAAATTGGTCTGGAATAAATTAAAATTTTATCATCTCTGCTTACGTAATTTTATCATCTCTGCTTACGTATGTTCCAACATCTGTGGTTTTTAATCTCCAATATCGTTCATTAAATTTGTTTCGTATTCTACTTCTCAGTTAAAAAAAAAAAAAAAAAAAAAAAAAAAAAGCATCAAGTTTAATCGCAAAAAATTGCTAAAAATATTCTTTAAATTTCTAATAAATATTCCAGGTAGCAAAAAAAGTAGACGTTGGCAGA
The DNA here is from genome assembly GCA_963930645.1 of Salticus scenicus. NCBI lineage: Eukaryota > Metazoa > Arthropoda > Arachnida > Araneae > Salticidae > Salticus > Salticus scenicus. The sequence continues at coordinate 25,635,148 of OZ005652.1, forward strand.
TATGGACTTATGAATCATGAGACATGGCCGTGTCTCCGTGACCCAGCAAAGCTCAAACGAAGCTTACCTGCGACACTATATATGCAGCTAATTTAACAACAAAGAAATTTGGAAACGCCGGCATTTAACCCTTTGCGGCGCAGGGTAATTCGGATCATTTAAATTACACTGCCATCGGAATTTACGAACAAAATTAAAACAAAAGACATTTTACAGTTTCAGGTTAGAAAAAAGGGCCTGTCCTGCTGTGTTATAAATGTAATTTTTTGCTAAAAAATTTCCGGGATGATTTTTTGCACGTGAGAATTTAAATTAGTTGTTCCATCAGCGGGAACACTGCGACTGAAATGGTTAATGCCTCAGTAAATAGGAGATATTTTGATCTGATGTTTTCAGAATAAATTTTTATCTTCTGCCTGATGCTATCCTGAAAGTTTCACACTTCAACATTCTATGTAAGTTGAGATATGGAATTGCAATTTAAGACTTCAAAGGAAAAATTTTAAAGGTTTAACTTTTTTTTTTTATCGAGGTGTAACTTTTTTTTTCTACTAATGCTAATTGGTGAATTGTAGAAAAACTAGCATCCATGATTTAGAGAGTGTAAAAAAAGTAGAAGGACACTTTCCAAAATTTGTTATTTGGTTGATTGTGTACAAGTAAAAAAGTGAATATTGGGTTTTCTTTAACAGTTTTTGTTGAAGAAAACGTATTTTGTTAAAAATTGCATTTTTATTTTTTTTTCTGACTGCCTAGAAGTATACATTAAAAGTATTTACAAAGGGGGCAAATTGTTGCATATAAAATTTATGGTAAAAGTGTTAGACAGATTGTTCGTATAATGCACGTCAGCCTCAATACACATTCTAACTTTATCAGAAAGCCAGATAGAAATAGGAAAAGAAAGAAGACTGGTAGTGGTAAAAAGTGCGATGAAAGAAAACTTGTGGATGAGATAAAAAGAGCAGTGGTAGTATCGAAAAGGTCCAAATCAATCAGGACTTATTCATGTGTCAAGGCAACAGTTTAGTACTGCATATCGATATTCAAAACACTCATTTTAAAAAAGCAAAAGCATCATCCACAGTGGGGAAAAAAAAGATTGATTACCGTTTATAATGAGAAAAAAACACGAGTTATGAACCTCCAATGGGGCATGTATAATATTTTCAGACTAGAAGTTTAACTTAGAAAATTTAGATAGTCACCAAAAATACTGGCATTCTCTGAAGAATGTAGAAAGATATTATTCAACTCGAAAAATGAAGAGGAGAGTGATGATCTAGTAAGCAGTTGGATATAGAAGAATAACAAGTCTATTCTTTTCCTGTGGTATGACAGACTATATTAAAGTGCTGAATTCTGAGATTCATTCTAATGGCTCTGATTTAGGACGAGAAGAGTGGATATTTGAACAAGATGAAGCCGGCATTTACATCACCATAGAGTTAAAAATTGGTTCGTTGCAAATATTGTGCAGGTTTTACCTGAATCAGCTAAAAGCCCTGATATTAACACAGTGGAAAACATCTGACCAATGCCTGCTCGTCAAAAATGTGCTAGTAGAAAAATGTTTAAATTCCTTACTAAGCTTCGAGTAACTTTGAACAGCTCACAGGCTAATTTTTGTTAAAAAAGAATCCAATATTTGTATGATAAACTGTCAAATACAATATTCGAACTCATAAAAGCCAATGCGAAGAGTATTGCTTACTAATATTGCTTGTATTTTATATTTTGTATTACTGTCCTTCCACTTTTTTTTTTTTTTACAGAGTTAAAAGAAGTAGAAATTATTTTTGTAGTCATTAATAATTTATTTTCGAAAATCATGGTAATGATACTAACATTTTCTTGGTAAACGATCAGCAAAATGTTACATATGAAAATAATTCCATCAAAAATAAAATATATCATTTATTTTTAAAAATATCTAGTGTCCTTCTACTTTTTACACAGAGTAATTCTACAAAAAAAAAAAAAAAATCATGTAGTTTATCCGCAGAAAATTGCTAAAGATGTTTTAAAATTTTCTAATCAAAGTTTTCGGTCGCAAAAAATAAAACGTACAATTGGCAGATATGGACTCTAATAGACCTTTAATCAAAATTCATTAATAATTAAAAGAGAGAGAGAGAGAGAGAGAGAAAGAAAGAAAATAGGTAATGTCGTATTTTATACACACACACATATATATACACATACTTGCCAACCATTTCATTATGAACCGTACAATTTTTAGTACCCGCATTTTTTTTTCACACCAATAATTTCTTAGAGTGATTTTAGTCTTATTTACTCGTAACAACATTTGGAGAGAATAACTCTAAAAATATAGTGGTGTGAGAAAAGGGATAACTATTATATAGCAAATAGATAATTTATTTGCACACCTATATTCCACAGAATTCAGGCCACTAGTACACGTCATTAATGTATATCAGTTTTATGCTAGAAATGGTAGTACGCCATTAGAATGTACCTCATTTTTTTCCCCATTCATTGTGATGGAACAATACTTATGGCTTTTTCTGTTAATAAACAAGCAATACTACATGTTACATTTTAAATAAGGGTCCCGCTGTAGAAAATGTCAGTGACATAACAAAATTAGACCAAGCCGACTCCAGATATGACCCTTAGAGCACGGAAAGATGGCTAAATAAGAAAGGTCCTTACCACTTTTATCTTATTTGAAAGTATTAGACAAACTCTTATGTAGTCAAATGCCATTACAAAATTACAGTGCTGATATACCATGAAGTTTTGAGTATTTTCCGTAGTAAAACCAACTGAAAAATTGATAATCCCCTTCTATTTCACGACTCAAACAAATAAATGAAATCCAAACAGAATCGAAGGGAGGAAGAAATCCAATGTAACATCATGGAAAAAGGATGCTTTCCCATGTAGTTTGATATTATTTTCCCTTCAAGGTGCCTTCCATTGATACCCAGAGCACATTAGACTAAGGGCACCATTAATCTAATCTGTGATGCCATCTTTCCCCTTTTAAGACACCCTTAATTAGGGGTGCCATTTTTCAAACTTTTTAAGGATGTTATTTGGCACCCCCAAGGGTGTCACCAGTGAGACAAGTTTTACACCACCAGAGGGTGCCATTTGTCACCTGTAATTTTAACAGTGTAGTATAAATTGCAATTAAAAAGGCTATATATAACACACACGTCCCCAATCTTTTTCTATATCGAACTGTTTGTTCCACTGCTCTGAATTATTCACGTGCTCCCAGAAATTCCACTGTTTCGAGGTTCTGAGTTGCTCCGAACTGATCTTCTGCTCCCAACAGTCTCCCTATTCCTAAATGTTCAGCTGCTTTGAACTTTTCCGACTTGTTCCGCAAAGTAAGATTTGTTTTCTGATAATTTTTAAATAAGCATCATTTCTATCCCCATATCGCCAATTAATTGCTATTCATTTTTTTTCTAGAGTTCCATAGTTTATAATAAAGACAGCCTATTTGTCTGGTAACCTTCGCCTTTAGTTTAAAACCAACATGTGAAGCCATCGTACGCAGGTGGAAAATAAACATTTTTTGTTGGATTGCTAAAGTAAACATTTCATTTTGGAGAGAGAAAACAGGTAGTTTTGGCGAAAGTGAACAGTTGCTTTGGTTTTTGCCCAAACCTGTTGTGATGAACTGTTCCTCATTCTTTTACCGACCCCTAATTTCGAGTTCTTGAATTTTATGCTAGTTATTTAAAGTTTTGTACTTATTAATATGATTTTTCACCACGTAAAATTTAGATATTGTTTCTAATTTTTCGTCATCTATTGAGAATTTTTTCTTTTATTTCTCAATAAATATTTATTCTTCAATAACTTTTTTTTTAATATTTCAGAAGATGAAGTTTGTGGTAATCGATTTTTTTTTAATTCTGTAATTCTTAAATGAACAATCAAACGGTTAAACATAAAAAAGACAGGTTTGTGCTGCCTGTAACTTTGAGAATGTGTTATAACTATTTTATATTTTATATTTTATTACACTTCTGTAATATATTTCAACGAGTAATAAAGTTAAAGATTACCTTATAAATTTATTGACACACCTAGGAAGAAAAAAAAAAAAAAAAAAAAGGCATGTCTGTTTCAAAATTAACACAGAGTGACTATTTTTATTCGTGCTCAACGTGATTACCTTTAATATTCCCTTTACTTTCCTTACACTATAAGGTAACAGCAACCAGTTAAAAAAGAACAGTTTCACTTTTATACCAATGAGCATACCCGTTTCATATTATCGGTACCAAATCACGTTTTGAATTTCAACCAGAATCTCTCAGAATCGGCACACTTATGTAGTTTTGCAAATATCTGGACAAACTCTTCGAACCTGCAATTTGATGTGAGTTTGTTGCGTGATTGAATTAGACCACCTGTTAAAAAACAATCTCCAACTGCAAGATTTATTCCTTTAAGTGTTTAAAACTTTACGAACAAATAATCTGGTTTAGCTTAAATAAATTTCTTAGAATAACAAAAAAGTTCATTTCATAGTCGTCAACATTTAAATTTTTTTGCGGAGCATACTTTGCCCCAACTTTTTTCGCACTACTTTTTTAATAGAAAATTTTCTTCATTATGTAACTACAATAAAATCTTAGACTCCTAAACTAGATGCCTTCCGCGTGGTTCGGAAACTTGGCGGTAAACAGATGGTACAGATTACGCGACTTTTTTATTCAGCAGCCACCAAAAATTTTTTAAAGTGGGATTTTATATACATAAAAGGCGAATGGAATCGAAGAAACGTCGATTATATATATCATACATCACTTCTAAAAATATTGGTGGTAGCTGAATAAAAAAGAGGTGTAGTCTGTATCAGGAGGCGCTGTCTTCCGATTGAACTGTTGCCAGTTTTCGAGGCAAGCTGAAGACATCTATGTTATGAGGCTATGAATAAAATAAGTAAAGATTACTCTTAAAGTGAAGGACTTATGAAATAAAGGCGCGGCTAAAAATGCTCCGGAATAAATTAAAATGTTGCCAATTCTGTTTTTCTGTAAGGTCGTGAGTTACTGATGCACAGCTGAAATGTAGAGAATTCTTTTTAGTAGAAAAAGTTGCATTTTTACGCATTTTTCTAAATCATTACATCTTTTAAAAGAAATAATTTGCTCATTTGTTTTTCTTTTACGTAACCGCTTCGAAAATGCGCACCTTGAACGGTTATCGCTTCGATTACAGAGGATTCAATTGATTTAAACACGTATGCCTAAAAGTATTTCGCCTATTTAAAATAAAATAAATAAGTAAATAATAAACAATAATAATTATAAATGCATACTCAAATTCCCCAGAAGACAAGTTCATAACATAAGACAAGTCCAATATTAACGATTGTAATTACTTACTCGTATGCATGTACTAGAATTAACTAACTAAATTTAAGGAGTCAGGTATCTTTGACAGAGGAAAAAACAAAAATAAATGACCATAACTATATATTTATTTATTATTATAAAAATGGCAGAGCGAATTTTTTGCTGATGTATAATCCTGCGCGCATAATATCTCCGTCATGGATGCCAAAATTTATTTAAATTTAGCAGTTATTATGTGAAATATAAAACAGCGAGCAATCAGCTGATTAACATTAAATGTTTTGTAATTATAAGCAAAATTGCTCCGAACAAAATGATATATTATTTTAAATGATAATAATAATAATAATTCACAAAAAGGAAGCGTTCCAGCAAATTAATTTTGTCATTTTACATATAGCGTATTTTTTTATGTACATATTTTATTATTATTTCTCTTTTCTTTTCTTTCTTTTTCTTTCTTTCTTTCTTTTTTTTTTTTTTAGGTTTATCTGGAGTATCATTTCCATGTAGTCCTGTGCACAAAGAATTCCTTCGACAAAAAATTAGATCTGATATTTTTTAGATATATAAATAAAGTTAAAATGCACAATTATTCTATATACAGATTATAGAACAGATTTCAGCACAATTATTGTTATATACAGATAACTTCTTTTTTAACACACATTAAAAATTACAAGCTTTTATAATAATTATTTTTCGTGTTATATCATAAATGCCAACATTTTATTAATTTTCAGAGTATTTTTAGCCCCGTCTTTTATGCATATCATTTATTTTTAAGAGATTTTTTTTTTTTTTTAATCGAATTTATGTATTGAAGAAAGTTTTTGTATAAGTAAAGTGGTGGGAAATAAGGTGGTGCTAAAACTACTCCGGAATAAATTAAATAATCGTCATCTATTGTGGTTTTTTGCATAGCCGCAAACGTCGTAATTAATAATACATTATATTGTTAGTACTTTTTTTTTTTTTTTCTTTTAACACCAGTCTTTTTTAGATTACTTTTTTCTTCTTTTATCCTAAATACATTTGCAATGAATTACTGTAAACGTTAAGTGATATGGGGAAAAGGGCGGTTACTAATAATTCTTCATATTAAAAGAGGTTTACGCATAATTGCTAACATTTCTATTTATTCCCGATCATTTTTAGTCCTGCTTTAAATATTTTTCGCCGCTATATAACTACGATAAAGTTGAAATATATATATATATATTCTAAAGGGAAATGCATACTTGCCAACCATCTCATTATGAATCGTACAATTTTTAGTACCCGCCTTTTTTTTCACACCAATAAATTTTTAGACTAATTTTAGTCTTATTTATTCGTAACAACATTTGGAGAGAATAAATCTAAAAATATTGTGGTGAGACAAAAGGGGCGTTTTTTCAGGGGGCGTTAACAATTGTACGGTTATTAATGAGAGGGTTGGCAAGTATGGAAACGTGGTATGAAATAAGGCGGGGCTAAAAATGCTCTGGAATAAATTAAAACTTTATCACCTCTGCTTACATTTATGCCAACGTGTTCGGTTTTTTAACTCTAATTTATTATATTTTTCGTATGCTATTTCTCTGTTACCAAAAAAAAAAAAAAAAAAAAAATCCGTAGAAAATCTGCTAAAAATATTTTAAAAATTTCTATAAAATAGTTCCGGTGGCAAAAAAAAAAAAAAAAAAAAAAAAAAAAAAAAAATACAAGTGTCAGATATAGATTTATGAATATTTTTTATAGTTAAATTTTTTCAACTTTATGTAATGAAAGGTTCCATTTCTTTTTAAGGTACCGGACACTCTAAACTTATAAGTTGTTTAAATTTTATTTATTTATTCATTAATTCATTATATAATACTTCTATAATATATTATAACGACTTATTAATTTAAATATTACCATATGAATTTACTGACACGCTTAGAGAAAAGAAATAAATAAATAAAAATGCAAGTCTGTTTCAAACCAAAGACAGAGTGTTTATTTGTGCTTTACTTGATTTCCTGTAATTTCCCTTCTACTTTATTTACACAATAGGGTAACAACTTACAGAAAGATTAAAGTTACAATTTTGTACCATTGAGAGTTCTCGTATTACATGACCTTTAACTCGAGGCACATTCAAATTTTAACTACCTTCTTCCAGAAACGGCTCTCTGCGTATTTGAGCTCGAACTCATCAAACTTGCAAGTTGAAGCAAGTTTGTTGCGTGATAATACACTCATTGACCAAGCAAAACACATACTAAGCACGAGCTATTCCTTTTAGTGCTTAAAAATTTACGAATGAAATTTCTGGTGCAGTTTATTTAAATTTCTTGGAATAACAAAAATATTCTTTTCATAGTTGCCAACATTTTAAGTTTGTCGCAACCGCTGACGTAGATTCACATCATTTGAAAATCTATAACTCCACCAGTGGGCGTTTCTTTCTCAATTTGTATTTTATTTATTTCTTAACACAATATTTCTTTCACAATATTCATATTTTTAGAATGAAACGTACTATAGATTCACATAATTTAATTAGAAAGAATATAATTGTAATGTGTATACATTTATAATATACGTGTAAATTCAAATAATTTTGTTCTGAAATATTGTAAATATGAAGAATAATGCCCACAGGCGGACCTTCCTGTCAAAAAGCCAAAATCATGCGGCCACGAAAGTGTCAATTTATTGCGGAGCACCTTTAGGCCAGCTTTTTTTCTCACCACTTTTTAAATAGGGAAATCTTTTCATTATGTAACTACGATAAAATTAGTAAAAATTACTCTTAAAGTAAAAGTCTTATGAAATAAAGTGAAGGCTAAAAAGGATCCGGAATAAATTAAAATCTTGGCAACTCTGCTTTTATGTAAGATTGTGAATTATTGATACACAGCCGAAATATAGAGGTTTCCTCTTTTGTAGGAAAGAAGTTCTTCTTTTACGCATTTTTCTAAATCGTTACGTCTTTTTAAAGAAAGATTATGTTTATCTGTGTTCCCTTTACTCATAGCTGCCAATATATTAATTTATTCCGGAGTAATTTTAGCCCCGCCTCTATTTCGTACCACTTATTATTTAAAAGTATTTTTTTCTTATTTTATCGAAGTTATGTATTCAACAAATTTTTTTTTATAAATAAAGTGGTGCAGAATAAAGGCGGGGCTAAAAGTACTCCGGAATAAATTAAAATATTGACAGCTATGCTTTTACTTAATGCGTGGATATCCTGCGAGTATAACATCTCCAGGATGGTTTTCCAAAATTTAATATAAGTTAGTAGCTTTTACGTGAAATACAAATATATGAAATGACGAGTAATTAACTCATTAACATTAAAATTTTGTTAATAAGCATAACTACGCCAAACTTATATAATTATTTTTTTACGAGATACTGTGAAGAAACCCAAATATAATCCATCATTACTTTTGATTCTGAAAAATATTTTTTAATTTTGAAAAATATTAATAAATTCATATTCATAAAAATTATGAATTATGAACTATATTACTTTTTACATAAAATGAATCCTAATGCTGAAAAATATGGGTGTGCAAATTCGCAGCTCAATCCAGTTATTAGTTTTCGAGATATAAATAAATCTTTCTTTTGGAGTGGTTTAGGTGGCCGTCTCTTCTAAAGATTTGCATAAGATAACGAATCAAATCTTAAAAAATAACAAGGAAAATTAAACAAAATATGTTTTTTTTTCTTTACGGGCCAAATTATATAACAACAACGTCGAACGCAATGAAATAAAATAAAATGATGATATTTAGACATCAGTGTTAGCATCAAGAATTCCTGCTTTCTAAAGAAGACAAACCCCGCCTTCATCGTTCTTCAAAACAGAACAATGCAGAAAAGAAAAGTAAATGTGACATTGAGTATTCGTAATAAACCCCTTATTTTATGTTGACAAAAATATGCACAAGTGGTATTTACTTCATCGATTACTGGTGATAAATTTTGAATCTTTTAAACGAACACTAGAAGGAAAAAAAAAACTAAATAAGCGGGGTTTACTGCTTTAAATAGAAAATTTGGTAAGTGTAAAAATTGTCAATTTAAAAAAAAAAAAAAAAAACACGAATGGAATTGGAATGCAAGACAGACTTGTAAAATCGTTTTTTAAGTTAAAGGCTTCATCATTTGCTTCATATATATTGCTTTATTTTTATTTATTTGGTTTATTTAATTATTTTGTAGGGGGAGGATTATTATTTTAAGGATACTTTAGACTTTAAAATTTTAATAATATATTTTAACTTTATATATTTTTTAAATATACTTTTAATTTTCTAAATATATTTTAACACTTTTTGCGACCGCAAGATTTTGTAATTTTCACAGTAAAATCCGCCTAAGGGCGTTATTCTCTCAAAATAAAGTATTTCAGAACAAATTTTCTGTATTCACAATTATATTACAAATGGATATACAGTATAATTATATTCTTCCTAATCAATATATTTCTAACCATAGTATATTTTATTGCAAAAATATGAACACTGGTTACACACTTAAGAAATAAGTAACACACAAATTGCGACAGAAACGCCCACTAAGAGAGTTACAGATTTTCAAATGACGTGAATCTACGTCAGCAGTCGCGAAAGGGTTAATTAAAAATTATATTTTCATAGAAATTATAAAACGAATCGTACAGTTCCAAAGAGTTCATCTGACCCAAAACTGGTAAGTGCGATTAAAATTGTTTAATATTTACTTCATAAACCCTTACAATAATTTATCCGAAAAGATTTAGTTTATGCGTTGTATATATACATATATATATATATATATAGATATATATATATACATTATTTCATTTCATATTTTATGTTACACCTAAGAAAGAAAATTCAAGCTTTATTGGTGATCACTATAGCCATAATGGATACTTTTCCTTGAAAAATATTGCACTTATTTCAAAGAGTACAGTCTGGATAAATCGCAAGTGTAATGTATTTAAATAGACCTAAAATTACTTAAAAAAGTACTGAAGTATATACAAACCTAAGAAACTGAATTCACGATAATTAAGAAACTGGAAAACAGTACATCTTTTTATTAAATTTTATAATTCTTTTTCTCCTGAAAGATTTCTGGTGTAAAACATCAAAATTTTATCTGTTTCTTATAGGATCTTAATTTTATTTTTCCACATTTACAGATATCCCCCTAACACATTTTTGATTGTAACTCTGTAAATACTAAAGATAAAGTATACAAACAGTATACTTTTCCGCACTGCCAGACTCTCCGAAATTCGAATATGAAGTCAAAATTGGGTGTTGCTATTGAAAAAAAATCAAAGTTAGTGCTCATTTCGATATGTAGATAACCCCTAATTCAAAATTCGACGACATTTTCAAAAAGTGCATTTAATTTCCTGTTGAATGGTGTCTATTACATTTTTTTGCGTCAATTAATAATGAAATTACAGCGAGTGCTGCGATTTTTTTCCCCCGACTGTACAATTATACTAACAGTTGATATAGACAGGTAAATTTTTCTTAACACATCTTAAAAATTACAAGCTGTAAAATTATTTTTTTTCATGTTATTGCATAGCGGCGATCATTATAATTTACCCTCATCGTTTGTATGCCCCTTCTGAGGGGACATTAAAATATCGAGCCACGCCCTAAGGTGTTCCTCTGCAAATGAAATGTTATTTTTCTAAAACGTGAAACTATAAACTACCTTTCGGCTACAGGAAAATTTTAACTGAAAGATTTATTTTATTTAGTGATGAAGTAAAATAAAACAAATTATTACAATTTTTCGGTAGCCGAAACATAGTAAGTTGGAAACTATACGTGTGATGTTTAAAGGAACGCCAAAAGGCGTGTCTAACTGTTCAAAATAGGAAAATATGCCGAGCGTTAACGGTTAATAATTCATAATACCAGGGGTCGTACTTTCCGCCTTTTTTTCAGTAAACTCTCAAATATAAGAAACTACAACCTTTTTTGCCACCACTAATATTATTTACATATATTTCTGGTACATTTATTGTAATGTGCTATGGTTATAGAGGTTACAGAAAATTTTATAAAAATAATGGTAGGAATAAATTTGAAAATAGTACGATTGATAATACTGTTAGTACCGGCCGTTTTTTTTTTTTTTTTTTTTTTTTTTCATATGTAAACCATAACAAATGGCTGCTTTCTTAAATAATCCTTTTAAAAAGTCGGACACTTAATCGGACACTTAATAAAAACTTAATAAAAACTTAATAAAAATAGTCGGACACTTAATAAAAAACACCATACAGATCGTAATTAATTTTTTTTTTAAATAAAACATATTAAGAGGTTTAACTATTATTTTGCTGTTGATATCCCCTACAAATCGAAGCTGAATTATATATATATATATATAGTTACGAATATGTAAATAATATTAGTTATTTTTTATGTAATTACATTCAAAGGGGAATGACAAGGTTATAAAATATTAACTATGCGCATTTCTAGCTTATTTCGGCGTAAAATTAGCTCATTAAAAAAAAAAAAAAAAAAGTTAAAAAGCTTTATTGTGGCAGATAATGGCATTGGCGACTTTATCACTCCTTGGCGACATTATCGCTCCTTGGCGACTTTTTTGCGATATTTTATAGAGAAATATGTATTTGGGTACATTTTAGGCGTCGAATAAAAATATGAACACTAAGATGAAGACTCTGCATCTATTTTAGCACATGACAAAGTTTAATGAAGACACAGACATAATATATATACTATACAAAAATTACAATTTTACTTTTGAACATTTAAAAAAGAATATTCACGCAGACGACAATTCAGCGAAACTTTTGGTAGAAAAAAAAAAGACAGTTACTGATTGCAGTTACCTTTTTTTTTTCCTAAATTTCATTTGGTGCAAGGTTATGTGGGTTTGATGACTCAACTGTCGCACATGTATTACAGAATAGTTTTCTCTTAATTTATCGTAATTAGATATTGCAGAAATTTTTTTAAAAATAAAGTGGTGCGAATTAAAGGCGAGAATTAAAGTGCTTCGGAATAAATTAAAATGTTAGCATCTATGTTTTTATATCACTATATCGCCTACTTGAATGAAACCTATCTTTTACACTAACAATTACAGTGAGTGTTACACATGCTTTTTCTTTTCCTCTCTCCCCACCATATCTAACACTAATTGTAATTATTTATAAACAGTAAGTGGCAATTATACTATATTTCATTAAATCGGTAACATTGTGATGTAAATCTGTCTTTTTTTCTGTCCCTATACCTCCAGAGGTTCTCAGTTGCTCCGAACTGATCTTCTGCTCCCAAGAGTCTAACTACTCCAAAATGTTCAGCTGCTTTGAACTTTTCCGACTTGTTCCGCAAACTAAGATTTGTTTTCTGAATATTTTTTAAATAAACAGATTTTCTATCCCCGTATCGCCAATCAATTGATATTCATATTTTTTCTGGCGCTCCATAGTTTATAATAAAGACAGCCTATTTGTCTGGTAACCTTCGTCTTTAGCTTAAAACTAACATGTGAAGCCATAGTACACAAGAGGAAAATAAACGTTCTTTGTTGGTTTGCTAAAGTAAACATTTCATTTTGGAGAGAGAAAACAAGTAATTTTGGCGAAAGTGAACAGTTACTTTGGTTTTTGCCCAAAACTGTTCTGATGAACTGTTCCTCATTCTTTGACTGACTCTTAGTTTCGAGTTCTTGAATTTAAAGTGCTTATTTAAAGTTTTGTACTTATTAATATGATTTTTCAGCACGTAAAATTTAGATATTGTTTCGAATTTTCCGTCATGTATTGAGATTTTTTTTTTTTTTTTTTACTTAATAAATATTTATTCTTCAATATATATATATATATATATATATATATATATTTTGAATATTTCAGAAAATAAAGTTTTGTGAGAATCGATTTTTTTTTTCTGTAATTCTTAAAAGAACACGCGAACGATGAAACATGGAAAAGACAGGTTTATACTGCCTGTAACTTCAAGAATGGTTTTTACCTATTTTATTTTTAATAATTTATTATAATTCTGTAATATATTTCAACGACTAATAAAGTTAAATATTACCTTATGATTTTATTGACACGAAAGATAGAAAAAAATAAATAAAAAGGAAAAACATATCTGTTTCAAATTTAACACTAGTGACTATCTTTGTTCGTGCTCTACAAGATTACGTTTAATAATCCCTTTGCTTTCTTTACACTATAAGGTAACAACAACCAGTTAAAAGAGAACAGTTTCTCTTTTATACCAATGAGCATACTCGTTTCATATAACCGGTACCGAAAATCACGTTGTGAACTTCATCCAGAATCGGCACTCTTGCAAATACCTGGATAAACAAAACAAACCTGCTATTTTATGCGAGTTTGTTACGTGATTGAATTAGACCACCTGTGAAACAACAATCTTCAAGAGCTATTTCTTTCAGTGTTTAAAATTTTACGAACAAATAATCTGGTGTAGCCTATTTAATTTTCTCAGAATAACAAAGATGTTCTTTTCATAGTCGTCAACATTTAAATATTTTTTCGGAGCATATTTTGCCCCACCTTTTTTCGCACCACTTTTTTAACAGAAGATTTTCTTCATTATGTAACTACGATAAAACCATAGACTCCTAAACTAGAAGCCTTCCGCGTGGTTCTGAAATTTGAAGGTAGACAGCGCCACCTGCTACAGATTGCGCGACTTTTTTATTCAGCAGCCACCAAAAAATTTTTATACAGTGGGAACGTCAAAACTTATATTAAAACTTCACGCAACGAAAATTTAACTTATAAATTAACAGAATTTCATTAGTTGTTGAAATTTTAATTATTTATTCATTAATTCATTATATAACACTTCCGTAATATATTTCAACTACTAATTAAGTTAAATATTACCATATGAATTTATTGTCACCGTCAGAAAAAATAAATAAATAAATAAAAAGGAAAGTCTGTTTCAAACTTAAGACAGAGTGTTTAAGTTTATTTGTGCTTTACAGAATTTCCTCTAATTTCCCTTCTTCTTTATTTAAACAAAATGTAACAACTTGCAGAAACAGTAAAGCTCCAATTTTGTACCTACGGGCGTTCCCGAATCATATGATCACTACCATGAAGTACATTCAAACACAGCTTCTTGCGTAGAAAAACCTTAATTGATCAAACTTGCAAGTTAATGCAAGTTTGTTCCTTGATAAGTATGGCATCAGGTAACAACGCAATAATCAGAACGTGATATTCCTTTTAGTGCTTAAAAATTTACCAATAAATAATCTGGTGTAGCTTATTTAAATTTCTAGGAATAACGAAAAAAAAAAAAAAAATCATAGTCATCAACATTTAAATTTTTTCGTAAACGCTGACGTAGATCCACGTCATTTGAAAAACTGCAACTCCACTAGTGGGTGTATCTTTCTGAATTTGTATGTGAATTCATAATATTTTGTTCTGAAATATGTAAATTGGAAGAATAACGCCCACAGGCGGACCTTACTGTCATAGAGCCAAAATCATGCGGACACGAAATTGTTAATTTATTGCGGATTAGCTTTAGCCCCGCCTTTTTTCGCACCATTTTTTTAATAGGAAAATTTCTTCATTATGTAACTGCGATAAAATAAGTAAAAATTACTCTTATGAAAATGTACGTAAGTAAGTAAAAAGTACTCTTATGAAATAAAGGCTCCGGAATAAATTAAAATCTTGGCAGCTCTGTTTTTATGTAAGATTGTGAATTATTGATACACAGCCGAAACACAGAGGATTGCTCTTTTGTAGAAAAAAAGTTCCACATTTAAGCATTTTTCTAAATCATTACGTCTTTTTAAAGAAAAATTATGTTCATTCTGTTTATTCGTGTTCCTCTTACTTACCAGCTTGGAATATGCGTGGATATTCTGCGCGCATAATATCTCCGTGATGGTTTGTCAAAATTTAATTAAAGTTAGCAGCTTTTACGTGAAATACAAATGTTTGAAATGACGAGCAATTAACTTATTGGCATTAAAAGCTTTGTAAAAAAGCTTTGTAAATAATTGCGCCAAACATAATGATATATTATTGTACAGGGTAATTAAAAAAAAAAAAAAAAAATCACAAGAATGAAGCTTTCCAGAAAAAATAATTTTCTTCATTTTAATTGTAGGATATTTTTACACGTGCACTTTTTTTTTTAAAAGATTCATATAGAGTATCAATGCCATGTAATCCTGTGCGAAAAGTGGACATCGAAAAAAAAAAATTCGTTCTGACATTTTTGAGAAAAAAGAGTAAAATTAAAAATTTACAATTATTCTAACAGTTGAAATAGACAGGTAACTTCCTTTCCCTCCCATCTTAAAAATTACAATCTTTAAAATTAATTATTTTTTGTGTTGTTACGTAGCTGCGATCATTGTAATTACCCCTTGTCGCTCGTATGCCCCTTCTGAGAGGACATTAAAAAATCGAGCCACGCCTTAAGGTGATCCTTTCCAAATGAAATATTATTTTTACATTAATAAATAAATGGAATGATTATAAATGGAAAAACAATATTCACATATCAATCCGAACATTTTTGTGTAAAAGGAACACAATATTATGCATTCTAAAATCAATTATCTACAAATAAGTTAAATATAAGTTTTTTTTTTTTTTTTTTTTTTTTTTCAAATTGTATTGAAAATAGTTATATAATACAAACATTTTTTTTTTTCGAATTTACATAGCATTTAAACGGATTTGTTTTTAAAAGAACATAATTTTCTTTTTTATTGATTAATAATAAAATTTATATTATTTAATATTTGATATATTTACATTATGTTTAAACACACTAATAATGTAAGAGTAATATATGTAATCAGATGTACTTAGAAAGTTTACGTAATCTAAAATTTTTATAACAAGAAATGAATTAGATTTAAATTTACCGGAAATGAAGTTTGCAAGGTGAAGTAAATATAAAAAATACGGGTTCATTAATTTGAATTAAAAAATATGTCATTGAATAAATATTCATAAAAATATTAACAGCATTCATTTTCATTTTCAGAAAAGATATGTTAAGCTAACTATCTTATGCGTATTAATGAGAAACTTGTATGAGATATATTAAAAGTATATTATAAAATATTTCATTCAATTCAATTTTAGAGGGATATCTAGTGGAATATTATACACATTTTTTAATTTTTTTAAATTTTAATGTTTATCTAATATAGTATATTTTCTAAACATTGTAAATTACATAGGTATTACACTGAGCTTTTGAATAATCAATCAAACTTTTAAATAATTTTTACATATATTCATGTGAATTAGTTAATATTATTTTATAATGATTTCTTGAATATTACCGCGATAAATAAAGTTATACGCACATTTCTATAAAAAAAAATTAAAAAAGTTCTCAATAAATATTAAATATAATTAAAAAAAATTGTTTCTAATTAAACAATTCATGATTTTTTTTTTTAAATCATCTCCTTAAATAACAGGCGTATGAAGTAATTATACATCAAATATTACACTGCTCAAAAAAAAAAAAAAAAAAAAAAAAAAAAAAAATCGAGATTTGATACCATTTTTGCTTATTCTTATGTAAATGGCATTTTGAGTCCGAATATGACTCCCATTTTCCCCAGTCACCCACAGTTTTCTAGATACACTACCCCCTCATTTTTTTCCCTTGTTCGATAATTTTATGACCATGAATTTGATTTGAAGAAAGAAAAATAATTAATTTAACACCTAAAAACAAATATATATTATATATATATATATAAAGTTTAAAAAGTAACATTAATAACAGATTAAAATATATATATATATATATATATATATATGATATGAAATGAAATGTATAATTTCAGTGGCAAATTCCCGGCAAAAACTTTCCGCTGTCACAAATGTCCATGTTTCAAACTTTTCCAACTCTGTATCCCCCCAGAAGTTATTTAACTGTTAAAATAATCCTCCCCCTCCTAAAAATCAAATTTATGACCATAAAATCACCGAAAAGTGATAAAAAATAGGGGTCCATTCCTAAAAAACAGTGGGTGGTAGGGCAAAATGTGTGTCACATTCGGATTCAGGCGGTCATTTTACATAAGAATATGCTGAAGTGGTGTCAGAGGAATTTTTCATGCCGAGCAGTGCTATCTGACTGAAATTTTTTTATTATTAAACATTATAAAAATTTAATAATAAATGGATTTATTTTTATTTTAAAAAGTGTAAAAGCAAGTAAAATTACTAAAATTACTAACGGCATTTCGTAAAGAAAAAAATTGTGCAAGCAGATAAGGAAATTATATTTATATTAAAAGAATATACATTTTATTTAGTTAACGTAATTTTAAACAGGGATATAGATTCAACTAACATTATATATCGCCATGGAGGGTGGTGATACACATTCTTGGTTGCCAGTTTTATCCCTTTTTGTCTACCGGAAATTTTTAATAGAAACTGTTAGCCAAAAAGTGTTAAAATAGGCAAATATGTAAATAAAATAACCATTAATTTCAATTCCCAACTTCGAAAATCATCTCGAAATTTTTCACTAAAATACCAGATATATTATGTATATAAACTAAAGATAATATCATTAAATGCATATATATATATATATATATATATATATATATTGTTAAATACATTATTCACATATATTTACAGTTTGACATTGTCTGCCAAACGAAAGGAGGTGATAGAATCTCCCATGGGGAGCCTGACACACCATAGAAACCCTGTCCTATCTTTAAACGTTTCTGAGTTATGGTAGATAGAAAAAAAACTGTTTTTTTTCCATCCCGTCAGAAAAAAACCGAATTTGTGAGCTTTCTGAAAGACTTACACTCAAAATAAGCACATATTTGCTAAGAGCATCAAAAATCCTATCGGGTGACATCGTTTACATGATGATACCTTAATTTGACGGTTAGCAACAAGCGCTAAAACATTGGCGAAGTTTAAAATCGAGTTGTCATCAAATTCTTTAACCGGCAATTCTGCAAACACCGTTCAAGCTACAATCGGTCAAATTTACCAAAAACAAGCTTTAGAATGAGCCCACAATAAACCATATCGGTGTTCTAGTTCAGGAGAAATTTAGCCTTTTGTTTGAAATACATTCATCTCTGAACTCGACATCGTCGAGAAGGAGACTCACGGGGTGCCATTGTCGTTCCTGATTTCATGTCCGCCTTCAGCCCGTTGTTATGTCAGATGCAAAAAAGGAAGTTTTGAAGACAAACAAGAAAAGTAGCAGTTGTATTATGTTTACATATACAATGGGATGGAAAAAAAAGAAGTATGACGTTTCTCACGTCTTTCACAAAGGAATATGCAAAAAAAAAAAAAAAAAGCAATGACGCATCTCTCGTCTTTCACAAAGAAATATGTAAAAAAAAAAAAAAAAAAAAAAAAAGAAAAAAAATGACGTATCTCACGTTTATGATTAAAGCACATATGCATTCGAATGGATGCGTAAAATTTAGTGCCGCTGCTGAAATTGGTCAACCCCACACCTCTTACATGCCCTTGCCCGCTCACGAACGGAAACCACAGTAGCTCTTAGCGAAAGCTCATCCCTCAGTTTTATTATTGTGTCATCGAGCCGGCTGCTTAAATCTTGCAAACTGGCAACTTCTGTGCGGTAAAGTACTTGCTTCAGGAAACCCTAAACATAGAAGTCTAATGGAGTGAGATCTGACGATCTAGGTGGCCAAGAAATTGGTCCATTACGACCAATCGATCGCGGATACTGATGAGTCAAGAACAGCATTGGAAGAATGTGCAGGGGCCCCATTGTGTTAGAAAATGATTTCCGTTTGTTGGGGTACAGGAATGACATCAAGTAATCCTGGAAGATGATGTTCCAGAAACTCCAAGACCTTGGAACACATGTTAAACTATCAAGCGATCGCTAACCACTCCAAGCCAAACATTTAAGCTGAATCGTGTCTGGAACGATGAGTTTCGTGTTACAAATTTATTTTGTTGAGCGTAATGATGCCAGTTATGTAAATTTAACATGCCATCCCGAGGGAAAAGTGACTCATTTGTCCACAGTATCGTTCTAAGGAAATAGTGTTCCTCAATATCTCGCTCTAAAAGCCAGCGGCAGAATGTTACCCGCTTTTGGAAATCTGAGCGGCGTAATTCTTGTATCGGTGTGAAGTGGTATGGATGATACTCGTTTTTGCGCAAAACATTCATCACTTTACTTTGGGAGATTCCACCTTCTCTCGCAAGTATGCGTGAACTCATATTTGGATTTTCCTCCACTCAGTCGACTACGGACTCTTCAGCTGTGGTGGAGTGGCGACCATGGCCCCTTTCGTACACCCTACCGAACGACCCACTCTCCCTTAGCCTTCGATGAATTGCGACAAATACAGCACGGTTGGGCAAACGACGATGTGGATAACGTAAACTGTACTCTTCTTTGGCTCTCTGAGAGTTACCATCGCAAAATCCATACACAAAATGCATATCCGCGTACTCTTCATTTGTAAAACTAGGCATATCTGTTTACAGGTTGGAAAGTATGACAATATGATCCCTGTGATGATTTGAATTGAAAATAAATTTCAGAAGGGTAAACAAAAATGGATAAAATTTCAATATTAATTTACAAATGTAGAAGAAAAAATGTTCTACGGAATAAGAACCAACTTGAACAGGGGAACAGCCCCGGCTCACCGCTCGCAGAGCAGTGTTGAGCTATACGAGGACCGAAGTCCCCGTAGGGCTGTCCCGAGAAGATCCCCCTGCACGCAGGAGGATCAAAAAAAAAAAAAATTACAAAACAAAGTTGGTCAGCATGCCGAACCCAGCCGGTCCCACGCGACAGTTGGCATGCTGACTACGGTTAATGCTGTGCATGAAGAACTGGTGAAAAAAGTTCATCAAGAAAAAGTAGGTTGACTTCAGTTGCCAGGGAGTATTACCTCACGCGACAAGGGGCAGCTGTAGTGATATCAGATCTTTCTGCTAATCAGCAGCAGTACAGGCAACCAAGTACTGAGTTTTAAAAATAAAAATTAAAACAATAATAAAGATAAAATAAAATAAAGTAAAATAAAATAAAATAAATAAAAATACAAGAATTTACAAATTGAGAAAATTAGATAAATTTCAGTTAGTTAAATTGGAAAGTTCCATTAATAGATCAAATATTTTGTTTAGTTTGTGGACTAGCGGCTTTCTTGTGATTATATCCTCTAGCCAATTTGGGGGGCGAGGATTTGGGTTTCTTAAATGATAATTTATAGTTAAGGGACAGTGGAAATAATAATGACTTGGAGTCCCCTCTTCGCCGCAGGGACACAGTGGAGATCGTCGACAATGAAACCTATGAAGATACGATGGAAAAGGACCATGGCCAGTGAGGAACGCCGTGATGGGGGGGGGTCAGATTCCAAGAATTGTGGTTAACCCGTGGAACGAGATTAAAGGTATACCTACCTTTTTCAGAATCATTCCACAGGTTTTGCCATTTAAGATTTAGAATTTGTTTAATTTTTGTTTTAACGAATGATGGAGGAGCTGGGAGGGAGATATTGATTGTTGGAAATTCGGTCGCCTCTTTGGCCAGAGAGTCCGCAAGCTCATTGCCGGCGACTCCCCTGTGGGCAGAAACGTGCGCCAGGGAGATTTTTATGGATTGGTTCGTTAAAAGTTTTTTGATTTCTAAAACTTGTGGATCTCTGCTCCTGTGGCGGGCAATAGCGAGCAGACCCGAGAGACTATCACTAAAAATACAAATTTCAGGGTACTGGGAGGCTGAAAGTGCCCAGTCCAGAGCCTTCTTAATGGCCAAGAGTTCGGCCTGAAAGACCGAGTTATAGTCCTCAAGTCGGCCCGCCCACCGGTGGACAATTTCACCCGATGCGAAGGTGCAGAAAGCTGCACCCACACCATGAACAGTCTTAGATCCATCGGTGTAGACAGCCACCTGAGCAGAGGGAGTAAAACTATTTTTACAACTATTGATAAGAAGGGAAGCAACGTCCTTTCCCGGATGAATACTCCAACTGCAGGTCGTAGAATAAGAACCAACTTGGATAATTTGTACCAATGTAGGAAAACATACTAAGTATGAACTAAGAGAGAGCAAGTAGACGTGAGAGCAGCGAGAAATGAATCGGCCGAGCTCAGGCAAAGTCCAGAAAATGCTAAAGCAATAAGCAGCATAAAACGTAAAAGAAGCTGACGAGCTAATGAGCTGTTGCAGATTGACTCGCCTTTTGTACCGCGAGTGGGATGCGCGCGCAGAAAGGTTGGAATACATCTGCATATCACTAGGAGTCCATATGCAGATAGTCACGAATTTGCATACATTCCATTTACTCACCATCGTTTCGTTTACCGAATTTCGACGAACGCCCTTTTCAGTGATGTATTTTAAAGAAAAGGCTAAATTTCTCCTAAACTAGAACACCGATATAGTTTGCTGTGGGCTCATTCTAAAGCTTGTGGAATGGAGAAATCTTTGGTAAATTTGACCGATTGTAGCTTGAACGTTGTTCGCGGAATTGCCGGTTAAAGAATTTGGTGACAACTCGATTTTAAACTTCGCCAATGTTTTAGCGCTTGTAGCTCGCCGTCAAATTAAGTTATCCTGATGTAAATGTTGCCACCTGATAGGATTTGTTCTGCTATTTCCAAATATGTACTTATTTTGCGTGTAAGTCTTTCAGAAAGCTCACAAATTTGGGTTTCTTCAGACGGGATGAAAAAAAAACAGATTTTTCTTCATCTATTATAATTCGGAAACGGCTAGAGATAGGACAGGGTTTCTATGGTGCTTTATGCTCCCCATGGGCTGTTCTATCCCCTCCTTTCGTTTGGCAGATTATGTCAAACTCACCCTGTATATATATTCAACATTGTGGCGACACGCACGTACATTCCAATTGACTACGAATGTGCGTGTCGAGCTGTAGTACCATAAGTCAGCCGAGGTATTCTCACGACAGTTACTGGACATTTTGAACGGACAGCTGCCAGTTAACGAGACATCAAAACGAATATAATTTCCTGATATTTTTTGTAATTTATTGCATCGAATAAAGAACTGATCGAAAAAGTATTTTCTAATATTCAGGTTTATTAAAGGAATCGCGATTGGCTCCGTGAACGAGCTATCCTTGCCGCGAAGAATAAATATGTCTATCAACTTAATAATGTTGTTCAATCCAGCATTCAAAGTGAGGAAACTACATATAAGTCGATAGACACCGTTGTTGAAGCAGATAAAGTAGTTAATTATCCTACGGAATTTTTGAACTTACTTGATCTGCCAGGGATGCCACCACACATATTAAAATTGAAAATAGGTGTGCCAGTTATCATGTTGCGGAATATTAATCTACCAAAACTCTGCAATAGCACGCGACTCGCAGTTAAGAAAGTAATGAACAACGTAGTGGAAGATTTTAACGGTTCCATTCAAAGGTGAAGATGTCCTCATTCATCGAATTCTCATGATTCCGACCGATACACCAATTAAATTTAAAAGATTGCAATTCCCAATTCGATTGACGTTTGCAATCACAATCAATAAATTTCAAGGTCAATATTTAGAAATGCGTGGTTTAGATTTAGATGCGGAATGCTTCTCACATGGGCAACTGTATGTTTGCTTTGTTTTGTTTCTCATATCTCATCCATGCAACCACAATGTGCCACAGCAAAAGCGAGGCAGAGTACAGCTAGTATATACAGGGTGGGTGAAAAGTTCTGCAACAATATAAAAAAAGTGCATTTTCCCTTATAGAACTTGTGGATTGTAAAATAATTATGTGTAATTCATCGATAAATAAATATTCTTACTAAAAATATCTGTTTTTCACGTAGGTATTTATTTATGGCTAAAGAAAATACAAGAAAAGCGATAATATCATTCCATAAGGCAGGCTGGAGGCATATAGACTCCGTTAACAGCTGCAAACAACTTTTTACAATGTATCACGAACGATATCACGGTTCTATGTGGTAGGCACCACCAGTGATCGACCTCGTAGTGGAAGACATAGAACCATAAACATACCACGAATTCGTAATATTATCCGGAAAATGATATCCAGTAATCCTCTAAGACCAATGAGGAAGATAGCCTCCGAGATCAACGTTAGTACTGAAAGGTTCCGTCAAATTGTTAAAAATGAACTAAGACTTTGCCCTTATAAACCGTAAAAAGCTCATTATCTAACTCAGAAAAGAAAAACTAGACTCAAAATATTTCGCAAGCTGCTGAGTCGAGTTGCTCAAAATGCTCATAGAGCATTCCTTTTCAGCGATGAAACTCTTTTCACGATACAGCAAGTTGTGAACAAACAAAAGGACAGAGCACTTACGCCAGATGTCCGAACTTCAAATGAGAGAGGGAGAATCCTTTCAAAGCAAGCCAATCCCCAATCTGTGATGGTTTGGGTAGGAATTTCTTCCAAATGGAATACTCCTCTCGTTTTCATGCCTCAAAATGTAAAAGTGAATGCTGAGACAAAAAAAAAAAAAAATCATCGAACCTCTCCGAGATCACTGAGCTCCTGCACTTTTCCCAGGACAGTCCTGGACATTTCAGCAGGATTCTGCATCAGCACATAAGGCATGAACCAATCAGAAATTTTGAATCCAATCAGACCTTTTTCCTTCATTTAATGCAGCCACAGACTTGCCTCCGTATTCACCAGATTTAAACCCTATGGATTAGTGTATCTGGTCAGTTTGGAAGAGGGAAGCTTGCTCAAAAATACACAGTAGTTTCATATCGTTCAAACAATCACTAAAGGTTGCGTAGGACAAATTATACGTAAATATGTTTCGGCTTGCTGTTGATGAACTCCCAGAAAGATTAAGAGCCTGCATTAAATCAAGGTGACCATTTTGAAATTGCTTAAGTTTATTTTGTTTATTTTGATCATTAGTATAAAATAAAGTTTATTTTACATTACTGCTTCTATCTAGTTTTTTATTCAATGCTTTTTATTTGTTGCAGAACTTTTCTCCCACCCTGTATATACATATATTATATATGTAGTTTTGGGTTGAGGATGTTCTACAAGAATATGCATTTAAGAAAAAAATAAAATGAGTATTTGGATTTTGTCCTATCTTAAAAAATAATAACGATAAAGTGCTTTTTCTTTTTGATGTGTTTTGACGTATTAATTTGAACTGCATACGCTTTAAGCTGTAATAATAATAATAATAATAATAATAATAATAATAAAACAACTATTTTACGCGTATTTTATAATGGTAACAACATTTCTAAATTTCTCTAAGTCTTACACTATCTACAAAGTAAGTATTTGGACATTTTTGTAATTTAGAACTTTTGTAAAGTATTTAGAAAATATCTGTAAGAAATTATATATATATATATATATATATATATATATATATATATATATATATCTTAAAACTTTCGCATTTTTAAGAACATGTTATGCCTCATAAATTTCTGAGAATGATTTGTTTTGAAAAAGAAAATGAGACCAGTAAAAACTTAAGCAAAATCAAAATATTTTGGATCACCTCTAAAAAGTAGTATGTGAAATGCAGTTTGGTTGTAGCATGTGATTACGAGGATCCTTTAACTTATTGGTATAAATATGTATGATGCACCATATGAATGGAGATATAACGGCTACTTTAAAAAATTGAAAAAAAAATAACTTTTTAAATTATAGCACACATGGTTTTAGACCCAGTGCAAGGACATTTCACATACTACAAGGAAACGCGGCATACTACGCATACACCGCATGCTGCAATCAGCCGCATACTGCAATCAGAATGCACCCAAGCAGCACCGAAACGTTCTCTGAACGTTCAAATATTGTTCTGCAAACACGTTCTAAGAACGTTCCCTTTGAACGTGTTATAGACGTCTATTTGTACATCTTGAAGACGTACAATAGTACTGTTCAGGGAACGTTCAATGAACGTGTAGCTATCACCATCGGTGTTAGAGAAGCGTTCAGAGAACGTTCTATGTATACGGTCTCAGAACGTTCTAAACGTTTTTAGAACGTTTTCAAAACGTTATACACATTTTCAGAACGTTCTAGAAAACGTACTGTAAACGTTGTAAAATAGTGCAGAAACGTTCTGGAAACGTTCTATACACACGTTCTCAAAACGTTATGTAAACAATTTTTGAACGTTCTTTGAACGGGCTAAAAATGTATTTCATGTATAATAAAATGGAAGAACTGGCAACAATTGTTTCGGGTCGAAAGAAGACACGACCCTTCGTCAGACAAACATAATAGGTACGAGTGCTGCAAATACAAGAGCTACGTTGCAGATTTTTTGCACCACTCGTGCCTAATTTGTTCGGTTGATGAAGGGTTGTGTCTTTTCTCGACCCGGAACAATTGCTTCGAGTTTTTGAATTTTATGGTGTCTGTTGAATTTTACAGTGTTCTTGAATTTTATAGTGTCAAAGTTTTGCACTTGTTATTTTATTTACTTATTTTTTCCTTTTTTCCTTCCTTACCTTTATTTCTCTTTTCTTTTCTTTTTTATTTTTTGTGTAAGTTTTATTTTATCTTTTTATTTTTTTTTCCTAAATAATTGTCTTAGTATTATAAAATTTTACATACATGCATTGAAATATGGTATAACAAAAGATCAAGTATTTTGAATATTCTAGATAAATTTTTGAATTAAAAAACGAATAAATAAATAAATTCAAGTTCTGGAATATTTTGAAACATTTTAAGATAATACGCCCCCTGCTAATTAATTATTATTCCCCCCTAGATTTTCCATCATTATAATTTAACAATAGAATATAACCATATTTGGATATTAATTTTAATAAGTTAACGGCCCTCTTCACTTACCGTCGTCTGTAGCCCAAGCCAATGTTATTCTTTTGGGAAAATGTCCTTACAAATAACTTATTAACAAATACAAATTTTTAAATTCTGTTTTCACATTCAGAAAATTCCCAACTGTTAAATTGACGGACTTTACTGTTAATTGACGGAAAAATACTTTTTCAAAAGAAAAAGTATTTTTTTAATTTTTAATATTTTATTTTGAAATTGCAAAATGAAAAAAAATCACATATTGAAAATTCGTATTTTGCATCTTCATATTTCAAATCATGCGTATGCGAAATTTATTTAAATTATTGATTTTGAGTTTGTAAATTTTACATACACATGCAGTGAAATATGACAGTATAAAATGTGGTGAAACATTTTGAAAAATAAATAAATAATTAATTAAAAGTTTATTCTGTAAACAAATAAATAAATAAAAATAAAATAAATAATCTTCAAAATTTAAAACATTTAGCAATATTAAGATTCACCTTAGTAACTATTTCTTTTCTATATATTTCTTTAACGTGGATCAGTTGCAATTAATTTTTTGCTGAAACGATATAGTAGTGTAATTATTAAAATACGCGAGGATAAAATTTTGAACTAATAAGAAAAAAATTACGAAATTTGTCTGCTTACATTATTTTATGGAAAACTGTATTTTTAAAAATTGCTTCTTCAATCTTTATAAGCGTCATTTTAAACATAGAAATACTTTAAAGATTATACAGAATATGAATAATTGTCATAAATTGACTAAAAATCATAAACATAAAAATATAATCAAAATAAGAATTATTATTATTATTTTTAAACAAAATATACCAAAATAAATAAAAAGCCATCACCAACATCGCGACAAAAATTTAAAAGGCATCATGGAAATCCTATACTGTAACAGTACTGCCTGCCAAAGTATGAATCTGGGCCTTCAACCATGAATTTTATTTTGAAACCTTTCTTTGAATGATCTTGGTCTCACTATTGCACAATATTAATTTGGTACTAATAATAATTTGGCTTCTGGTAAGTTAAAATTTTAATTAGATGGGGAATTCGGTATAATATTTATGAGTTTCAAATTTTAAAAGTAAATAAGAAAAGAAAAGTGCGAAAACTGTGCGTTAAACTGTAATAATAAAATATCGAACGAAATAAATTTAGGAGTTAGCGTGAAAGATGTGAAAAATTTAAAAATTTCAAATTTAATTAAAAAATATTTTTTTTTTGATAAATTTTAATAAATTTTGTAAGATTTCAATGCACACGTATGAAGATTTTATAAAAAGGAAAATAAGTGAACGAACTTATCTGTCTGTATCTTGAAGTTGTTGTAGTGTATCCGAACGAAAGTTAAATTCAAATCTGAATGTAAATACAAAACATGTTGAGTAAGCAAGCAGTAGGCAGAAGCTTTGGATCGCACGGGCCACGCCAAGAAATACCAACTTCCTGTACAAAAACAGAGCAGATGGCATTACACGCGGCGAAACATTCTGTCGATCAAGCAATTTATTCAATAACACCCGTTTCTAATAAAGATTTTTCATACTATTCAAAACTTAACCTTTTTAAAAATTATTATACTGAGGCCATCCTAAAACTTTCTTCTATATTTTCCTGCGCAGGTCGATGTCATAAATATTATTTGCTAAAATAATCTATCAAAATCATTATCCATCGAAAATGTATACGATTTTCATCTCAAACAAATATAACACTAAATATCCAAAAAAATCAATTTTATAGTATACAAAATATATATCTTAAGAAATGTATTTTACATAATGAAAAATGTGAAAAGTCGATAACTTTGTTTTAAATTATCACAGATTTATGGTTCATCCTTTCGCTTTAAAAGTATAGACGACTTTTCTGGCAAGAATAAAATTTTAATACAATAGCGAAATTGCCCATACTTTTTTTTTATTAAATATTACTAATATATATATATATATATATATATATATATATATATATATATATATATATACATATTTAATTTTCCAGGGAAAATTTTAAAACAATGCTCACTCATGTACATTTATACGAAATTTTGACCTATTATGACATATTAAAAATTCTGAAAATAATGGTATGACAGCGCCACCTATTGAACGATGTATTAACAAATATAATCGCCACCAGTTTAAGTCATAGTCGAAGTAAACCAAGTTTGAATAAATTACGTTCATTAGTTCGTGAGATACAGCATCCATAAAATTTCAAAATTTATTAATTTAATCATAAAAAATTTAATCAACACAGGTTTTTATAATTAACATTTTTATATATGAAATTTTGTACATTTTTCACCAAAAAATGCTGAAATACAGATATCTGAAAAATCGCAGAAAGCAATAGCAGCACCATCCGTCGGTGGATATATACGGAAACTGAAGCAGCACATTTTGTCATTATATATATGTCTCACATACAAGGTTTGATAAGTATTCGTATTATAGAAGGTGAGGTACAGGCTTCCCGTAAGTTGAAACATAACAGTGCCACCTGTCATTTGATATGTACCCGAAGTGAATCAGTAAAATTTACGTAATATCTATTTCACGTACCAAATTTAGAGCATTTATAAATCATAGAAAATGAGCTATTGCGTTCCGTTCCCTTGAATAAAATTAAATTACAGCATACCAATGCCTCCAGTTGTCCGATATGCACGCAAAATTATTCTGCAAAGTTTTATATGATATTAATTTTACATACTAAGTTCACTGTATTTATAATTATTTGTATCACAAAAACTGAATTATTGCCATTACGTTAACGGGATTAAATTGCAGGAGAGCAGCGCCACCATTTGGTCAATATATGCACCTGAATTAAATCAGCTTAGTGTTACATAATATCTGTTTCACATATTAAGTTTGGTGCATTTGTGCACTGTAGAAGCTGAGATATAATCTCCCCATAAAAGGGAGAATTTACAGAATAGAAGCGAACCCTATCTGGTGATACATTCCAGAGGCTAATGAGCACCAAATCTGATATTTAGGTCAATATCTAATTAAATATTCCGGATATTTAGCAAATTAGTTTAAAGTCTAACTAAACATCAAGTTTGGTTAAATTCCGTCCATTGGTTTGCGAGATACAGAGTCCACAAAACTTTGATAACACACACACAAAATAAATAAATAAATAAATAAATAAATAAATAAAAATAACAGACAGACTGGCATTTTGAAAGAATGATAGAATTGTGTTCTGGACATCTCAAGAGTGTATAAACCCACGGAATACCGGAGATCAAAAATTCCCAATTATCCAACACATTTTTCTTGGTATATACAAAATATAAATAATAATAATAATAATAATAAATAAATAAATAAAATAAATTAACTTTTCGTAACTTAAGTTATTAACAATTTAAGAAGCAAATAATAATGAATATCTGCAAAAGTAATCTGGAGTAATGTGTTTGACAGAATTCAACAACATAAAACTTAAATAAAATTATAAATAAAATAATGATTATAATAACATATAATTAAAGTTTTTTCTCACAGCATCTTTATTACATTTCAATGATTATTCTACATGTCAACAAAATTTGAAACTCAAAATAAGGAAAAAAAAACTGAAAAAAAAAAAAAAAAAAAGGCATTTTCTCCTATTCGTTATAATCACACTGTGATCTGCGACGGTGATACACTTGAACGTTTTTCATAGAACTAGACTTGTATGTTTTATAGATGGTACAAAGCAAACCTTTTCAGAACGTTCTAAATAATACTTTTTTTGAACGTCTAATCGAACGTTCTCTTGACACAAAACACGGTGTTTGAACGACTGTAACCGTTATTAGACGTTCACAGAACGTTCCCGTGCCACTTGGGCAAAGTGTTAAATTACTTAAGAAATATTAGAAATTTTACTAAATAATTTTAGAACTTTTACTAAATAATTTTTTAACTACGTACGCGCAAGCTTTTCAAAAATATTATTTGCCTAATTTAATAGCTAACATTATTGATTGACCTATATGAAAACACCAAACGAATATCGAGTAAATTCGAAAAGTTATGAGAGATACAATGAACGGAAGTTCAATTATATGCAACTATCGCAAAAAATGTGTTTCGATTATAAATGATGAAACAAGATCCATTATTGCGCAAAGAGGAAGACGCGTAAAAATACTGTGAAAGTATGAAATCATGTGCAGCAACCACGCCTCATTTTAGTTTACAGTTAAAGTATCGTTCTTTGTTTCTTCGACATAAATAAAATGTTGTTAGAATTTATTATTATTGTTATTCCCAGTTTTATTTTCTAATTTTCTATTCATTATTTTTCAATTCATTAACTCTTTGCATTTTACTTTTACAAAACATGTATAAAATTGAAACGGTATAATTACACCGGTCAAGGAAAAAAATAATCGCGTGTGTCCTTCACACGATTTTTTCTTACCTGCATTTGAATATTATAAAGATTAATTGCATATTAAGTATTAAAATGAATAATTTAAGATAATAAATTTCAATGTTATTTAAAAATAATCTAAACTAGGTTCAGGAACAGATTTATTTGACATTTCTTTCTGTGTGAATGTGGCCATAGCCTCCTAAACTACATGCGTGTCGCGCGGCTCGAAAACTTTGCAACAGTTTAAGCGGTAAACAGCGAATCTGGTACAGATTGCGCGACTTTGTTATTCAACAGCCACCCAAAATTTTTAAAAGGGGGATACGATATACATAAAAGGCGAACAGAATCAAAGAAACGTCGATTATATGTATCATATATCACTTCTTAAAATTATTGGTGAGAGTTCACTAAAAAAGTCGCGCAATCTGTACCAGGTGGCGCTGTTCAAAGTTTCAACTGTTGCCAAGTATCTGAGTCACGCGACAGACATCTAGTATAGCAGGCTATGATGTGTCTACCACTCCCTCAACAACTCGTTTAATTATAGTACCTACACTTATTTATTAAAAAAAAAAAAAAAAAAAAAAAAAGAGGATGCTATTAACTTGCCTTAAAAATTCCCAGTCGTAATTAAATGTTTCAAAAAACAACCTGATACGAACTTTCAAATACCAAATTTGAAATTCTTGTAGTTATCTGTTGTTAAGTTATCTAATAATGTATTTACATATAGATCTATACCTGCTAACTGTGCTAGTTTAACCGTAATGGTATTGGGCCACGCCTATTTTTCCCCCACAATTATAGTTGTAAATTAATATTCAACAATATGTTATCATGATTAAATAAGTAGACTATTGCTCTACAACTATTCTGGTATAAGAAAAAGGCGTTGTTTAATGTCATTACAAATAAACTAACATAGTTAGCAGGTCTAAAGATCAAAAGTTTAACTTCAGTAATGAAGGCACCTGAAAATTTCATATTATATAAAAAACCAGAGTTGAAAATAAAACTTCCATTTTTTTTTTTTTTTTTCCATTATAGATATGAAAAATTAATGGACAAATTTCATCAAAATTTGGTGGGCACTCAAGATAACACTACATATGAATATGTATGAAATTCTATGTACTGGTTCCTCAGATACAGTTGCCTCAATATTTTGTCATACTCAGACAGACATTTCTTAAAAATGGTCGCACTGTGTTTTGACTTCCTAAAACTTTAAAATCAATCGAAGCCCAAAGTCTTTTTTTTTTTTTTTTTTTAGGACAGTATACTATTGGTCTGAATCTACGGATTTTTACGATGCCAGTTTTATGATAGTTGGTCATTTATCAAAATCGAAAATTTATAAGATGTATAATTGAATAATTTGAAAGCGATGTTATTGTTCGAAAAAAAAAATAGTCCTGCATGCTAAACTTTCATCATTTTTTTTCTTTCTTTCTTTTTTTTTTTTTTTTTTTTAAAGAAAGGAAAATAAAAAATTAATAATAATCAGTTTCAAAACAAACAATTTCTAAAAAGTTTTTTTTTTTTTTTTTTTTTTTTTTTTAATTAGGAAATAAAAATTGCGCACCCATAATGAAATAATAAAAGAAAAATCTGGAGTGACTCCACTTGACTTTCCGAACATTGAGTAATTAACGGTTTTGTAGATAAATTAAAGTAAGAGGAGTTGTTATATAAACAAAAGAGAAAATTATAATAGGGTGTTTGGGTATTTTTCTTTATATAGTACACGATGTTTAATTTAACGCTATTTTACCAAACTTGTAGATCATAATGATAAAAAATAATTAATTGTGTCCCTGTAAAAACCTAAAAATGCTGGATTCACCAAAATGCTTATAGTTAGAGCAAAAGTATCTTATAATGTTTATATAAATTTTCAGCTCCATCGGATAAGGCATTTAGATGCTATCGCACTTTAAAGTTTGAGCCTATATGCAACAATTATAAATAAATTTGCATTTTGTCCCTGTAAAAAGAAAAATAAATGCTACATTCTCTAAAGTTCATACAGTTCGTGTGACGGTGACGCATAACATGTATATAAATTTTCAGTTAATTTGAATAAAGAGTTTAGTCGCTGTTGCACTTTAAATAATTTAAGCCTATAGGTCTTAAAAATGAACAATTTTTAATTGTGTCCCTGTAAAACTCGTTAAGTGCTAGAGTCGCCAAAATCCATACAGTTGGTGGATGGTGACATATAACTCGCATATAAATTTTCCACTCAAACGGATAAGGCATTTAGATGCTATCGCACTTTAAATAATTTCACCCTATAGGCCATAATAATACAGAATTATTTGTTGTGTCTCTGTAAAAAAACTAGAAGTGCTAGATTCACTAAAACCTTTATTGATCGTGAAACTGTGACCTATAATATGTGTATAATTTTTTTGTTCAATTGAATAAGGCGTTTAGACGCTATCGCACTTTTTAAAATTTAATCCCGTAGGCCGTAAGGATAAAGAATTTTTCTTTGTGTCCCTGTAAAGAAACTATAAGTGCTAGATTCAGCAAACTCTATGCAGTTCATGTAACTATAGGCGATTTGACGCTATTGCACTTTAAAAATTTGGTCCCATATGCAATAAAGAATTTTTCTTTGTGTCCCTGTAAAAAAAACTGTTAGTGCCAGATTCTCCAAAATCTATACAGATTGAGTAACCGTTACCTATAATATGTGTATAATTTGTTTGCTTTGCTCAATTGAATAAGGCGGATAGATAATATCGCACTTTTAAGATTTTGGTCCCATAGACCACAATGATAAAAAAATTTTCTTTGTGTCCCTGTAAAAAAACTATAAGTGCAGATTCACCAAAATCAATAGGTTTCGTGCTGCGGTGACTTGCAAGAAGCGTACCAACTTACAGCTCATTCGAACAAAGCGTTTAGACGCTAGCGTGTTCACACACACATATACATTCATCATCGATAAAATAGTGAATACGGACTCAGGGCACCTCAAAACGTTGAGAAACACATAAATCTCGAATTCGGATTTTTGTCACGATTACAATACTTTCCCTAGATATGTATGTTCGGAAAGTAAAAAGAAACAAGATAATTAAATTTGAATTTGAGTTGGTAATTTAAGGATGCCATTAATTTAGTAACTTTATTAGCTTTTTTTTTTTTTTTTTTTTTTTTTTTTTCACGAAACCATTATTTTCTTCTATTGAATATTGAAGAAAGTAAAATTAATCAAAAGAAATATGCAAAACATGTGTTCTATTAAATTTGGAAACAGTATTTAGAGAAAAAATAAATTTGTAAAACATGGTTTTAAAATATTCCGTTTTCAAAATTAAATAGATTTGATATTTATAAGATGAAATTTTCGAATATGAATGAAATATTAGAAAATTTGAAATGAATAATATATGTGTATTTGAAAATAAACATTTCCTAATCTGAATAGTATAAATAACCCGATTTATATTATCCATATTAGAAAATAAATTTAATATTCTGTCCAGAAGGTAAAAAAAAAAAAAAAAAATCATAGGAAAAATATGATTAGAGAATTTTTATATTTTATAAAATTATAATTAAATTTCAGTGTTTATATAATAATTTCTTTCTCAAGGCAAAATAAAATAAAATAAAATAAATGAATAAATAAAGCATCTAATGTACAATGACTTGCATTATTTCAGATTTAAAAATATGCTTTCAAAATATGTTTTTGGATCAGCATACAAATAAAAAATCTCTTTTGCTAGATTTTTGTGCTCAGAAAACTTGTTTTGGCGTTAAATTCAATAAATAATCTTTGAATAATTCAAACGTTTGTAAAAAACGATAGATTTTTTTTTTCTTCATGTTGAATTATGAAAGTAATTTCTTACGTTTACAGATATTTATTATTATTATTATTACTATTTTATTTATTATATATTATTTATATATATATAAACAAAAGTTATTCCTTTCTATAGTAAATTTATAATTTTGATAAAATTTTCATAATATACAATTTCTGAAATGAAAAATAAAATTTTAGTATCTCGCATTCATTTTGTTTTATTACACACACACACACAAATATATATATATATATATATATATATATATATATATTATTACAAACAAAAAATAAGAATAAAATAAAATATATAGATAATATAAAAGTACATATAAGTATAGAACACCAGCAAATATGTTAATTATAAAAAAAAAAATATTACTTTATGTTCCAGAAATTTGTTTTTTAATCGGGATTTTTCCTCTTTATTGCAACTTAATATCATGTTGCATTATACAATTTAAAATAATAATAATAATAATAAAATATTCTAAATTAAAATATATTAATTTACGTTTATATCACACATTTAAATTTCGCATATAAACCTAGATATAGTGGTACAGAGATCATCTGATATGGCGAGTAGTTAAAGTAATTTATAACTAAAGAAAAATACATTTCTGATGAAAAAACACAGAAACTGGAAACAGTGTTGTCAAATTTACGGATATTTTTATTCATCAGTCACCAATAATTTTGAGAAGTGATATTTAATATTTATAATAGACAATTAAACTTCTAAGTGGTTAGGCAATCGTTATAATTAAAATTTAATGGTGGGTATAGAGTAAAAAAGTGCCTTGGCAACAGTGACTGGAGAACAATTAAAAAAATATTTTAATTTAAGGTAATTAAGTTCGATACTATGTCACTTGACAAAAATAAGTCTAAATGCACTATAAAAGCAGTAATGCACTCGTATCTTAATTGATAAAGTGTTGTACTTAAATGATTTACCGCGAAAATATTTTACAAATTTGAAATGATTACTTATTTATTTATTTTTTCAATTTATTTTATTTAGCATTTTTCTTTTATCTATTACTTTTAATAACAGTTACATCTAGATAATAAATAACAGTCGTGCTTTTGTGAAAGATTGTGAAAATTACTCCACTGCATTAAAAATATGGAAGCAAAATATTTAATGTAACTCAGAAAACAGAGAATGCATTTCATTTTTATTTTTATTTATTTTTTAATGTTGAAGCATACGCTTTGCCCATGTTATATTCCAAATTATAAGAAAAAATAAGTTTTTTTTTTTTTTTTTTTTTTTTTTTTTAAATATACCATTAAACATTACCGTTGTCATGCAATTTTTTCACAACATGCTTTAATATATATATATGTTCCAAAATAAAGCTTTAATGAGATGACATTACCTTATATGTTATTAAGAATCCGATAACTACTAACTTGTTAATTTATTTGTTGTTAGAAGACTAATTTTGTTAGTTCCTGCTGGTTTCTATTTATTTTTTATTTATTTTTTAAGATTACATCAGTCACATCATCATAAACTGATTTATTAGCGGGGCACAAGCGCTGAAACACGTAAAACTCAAAAATTAATTCATCGTCAAAATCTGTAACCTCTAATATCGCAAACACCTAACTGCAGCCGGTAACTATTTACCAAAATGATTGCTCTTCTGACAGCCTTCGAAGAGAACCTTACTAGATTAGAGACTCTATTATTTCTGCATTCTAAAGTGCGATATCAGTATACCTTAATATGAACTAAATAACCTTATTGGTTATTTAGTCCAGAAGAAATTTATATTTTACTTGCGATAGATCATTGAATTTCAAATTCTTCCATGAAGAGGCTCTATCACAAAGGGTCAACAATTACGTAAGTCGGAATACCTTTTTCACTTAGTATATCAGTAATCTAGCATGAGGTTAAACTTTTGGTTTTTATACATGTACGCTATAAACTTTAAGCATTTAGAGTGAAATATTTTCTTTGGGAAATAAGCATTTTCTTAATTTTACTAAAATTTTGCAAAATCACGGGACATTATATTTCTTAATTTTTCTAAACAGTTTTTTCTCACAAAGTAAGAATAATAATATCAATTCATATTTTGTGTAACAGATATAATTGCTACTACTACTTTTTATATCAGCAAACATAGTTCGCAAGATAGTTGTACAAATTTTACGAAATGACTAATTTTATAGATAACACAGGTTACTTTTTGTGTAATGCAATAATGCTTATCAGGTTTCTTAATTTTTTTTTCTTATATTCTCAATTATATCAAATCCGTTAAGAGCTGTAATATCAAGTTTGACAATAATTCAGATGTTTATCCTCTTTCTACTTGCAGTTGTTTATTTTCTACTGATGATTTAAATATATATAATTATATTCAACATTTCGATTTTTTTTTTAATAACGTCCCAATCATTTAATTAACGAAATGGTATTAAGCGCAAATCTTTTAAAAAGAAATTACTGCTATCGCTTCAATAATTTTGCTGCCCACTGTACATAGCATGAAAATAAAATCTATTGAATATTATTTTACTATTCCATTTCAATTTCAACATAACAGTGGCGCCAGCTATAATCTATCGATGCAAAAGAAAAAAGTCAAAAATTTAATTTTTTTTTTTTTTTTTCCTTTATTTATTTATTTATTTATTTTTTTATTAATTTATTTATAAAAATATTTTTTAACGCACATAAATTTATGGGGAAAAATAATTTAATTTAAAATAAATTTTAATAAGGTTTTGTGTTTTCTTTATATTCTATAATTGTAATTTATTTGTACTTAGAAACAGACAATTTATTTTATTTTAACATTGTAAAATAAAATAATAATAATAATAATAATAATTTTTTATTTTATCAAAATAGTATATTTCAACAACAGTATACTGTTAAACATAAATAAATAAATAATAAGAATGAATCTAATATTTTAGCAAGTTAATTTGCTCATTTGCTTATAATAAATTAAACCATGTAAATTTATGCTCTTATAAAATATCAATATTTTAAGGTTATTCTTTCTAAATTAGTTTTCCTATGATATATTATGGAAATGAAATATCAGAGATTATAACAATTAGATTAAAAAAAAAAAAAGAAAGAAAGAAAGAAAAAAACATCCTTGGATGTTAAATATCTATCGTCATCATTCCTAAACAAAGTTTTCAAGTGAAAAGAGTTTTTAAAGAACGATAAATAAATCTAAGAATTTGTTAATTTTAAAAGTTTTTTTTTTCCTGTTAAGGAATGCAAAGCAAAACTTTTAGGAATATATATGTTCTATGTGATACCAGATGGCGCCACAGTAAAAAAAAAATCCCGAAATCCTATCCTGTGTAAAGGAATTTTCGGCAATAATGTACATGACATTAACTGATAAGAATTCGCAAATTCCTTTGTTTTAATATACTTCCTTGTAAAGTATGAATCAATAAATTAACCGTGTAAATTATTTTTATGTTTGAGCTTTAAATAGGCGTCTGTCATAAACATGTGAAATATTGTTGTCTGCTCAACCTCTATTATCAGTATTCGTATTGCACTGAGTAAAGAGAAAGGAATATTCCGTTCGGAATTGGTTCAAAATTTTCTGCACATGCCCAGATCGTACGATTTTGATCTTAAAGAAAGTGCCTTGTGTTTTAATATTATAGATTTAACTCTGATTGATTAATTGTTTACGAACCTAAACTACGCGAATTACGTGATATTTATTTCTTATACTTATGAAGGTTGAATTTTTAATCTACATTTTTAACCCGAAAAACGTCGCGTCATGTTTTTGTAACGCGGTTGCGTTTCTGTCTACACCCCGCCGCCTGTAATTTTGGGAAAAAGTCGAAAGAAAGCCAGTAGAGGAATATCAGCTGCATCTAATTCCTCGAAAGCTTTTCCCGCAAAGCAGTGATCTGTCTCAAATACCAGAAAAACCGGGAAAAATCAATCAACATTACTCGTCGCTTCGCAGTCAAATAGTCGATTTCTGAACTGAAATGTTATTAACTGCTCAAAAATAGCAAGAATGGCTAAAAAACGTATTATATTATAGAACATCCACCCAATGTTAGTTACACAGAATTCCCCTCTTTTTTTGTAAGGGGCGATATGTAAGACGAATCAAGAAGTGATGGGTGGCGAATAGACTCATGTAAGACTAATAATGGGTGTTGATTCAATGGGAGCGGGGACGGCGACAGTCGAGCAGTGATAGACAATCACGTGACCATAGAGAGAAACCAAACTATCATTCTTTTCTTCTTTTTCTTTTATTATTATGTTTTTCTCTCTCTGAACATATTCGTAAAAACGGAAGTACTTTTATTCTTGAGTGATATCCAGTCGAAAATCCATACTGAAGTCGCAGTAAAGTTATTCATTAATTGTTATATTATTCAAATAATAAGTACTATTCTGTATTATATTTATAATTCATTCAAGGCATAAAAAAATGCCTTTATACGTATTCGAAGTGTTTTTAAACCTGTGCTCAAATACTTGAAAAATTATGTTTCTTGTTCATCGAGATACTCGATTAAATTCAATAATTAAAATCAAGTACATCAATGATTTGACTTCGCATCTCTTTTGTGTGGCCAAAATTTACTTCAAGCATCCGGGAAATGCAGGAGAGAGGTGAGTTAGATTTCACTTAATATTATGCATGCTAAAATTAGTTTCGTTTTTAATAAAAATGGCATTTATACAAATTAAAATTCATTATCCATTAATCTAATTCTAATTTATTCAACATGTTTTGGTCCGTACTCGAGCCATGAGGCTATCGATGATAAATAAATAAATAATAAAAGAAAAAAAAATATATATATATATATATATATATATATATATATATTTAATCTGTATTTGATATTCTTATTCTTATTCGTAATCATTTATTCTTAAAATGATTTATTTTTTGTTCTTGAATGTTTGTTCTGTAATTCGAAGGCCAATAGTTATGTGTATTTAAACTTATATATTCTAAAATGCCGAAATTATCTAAGCAAGTTTTATTATTTGAAAATTTATGTAAGGAAATCGATAGTTTTAGAGATAGAGTAAAGGGGTGTAGTAAAGATGAACAATCTAAGGTTAAATTATTAAAAACCAAAGTTCAATCGTATGATCATGAAATCGCGGAAATATTTAAAATTTTATCCGTTAAAGAGAATGAGGATTATAAGGATATGTATTTGAGATATAAGGAAATGGTTTTTGATTTACTGGTGGAGTTAGAGGAGAAAACAGAAGTACATGCGTGCGATTCAGATACTCACGCGGAAAATAAAGATGAGAAAAATGGTAAATCGTCTCTTATTAAATTATCCAAATTTGATCTTCCGCGATTTTTTGGTGAAACCGAAAATTGGATTTCTTTTAAAGAAATTTTTAATTCGACAATTCTACTGAATAATCAATTATCCAGAATTGAAAAACTGCAATATTTACATTCTTCAGTGCGCGGAAACGCAGCTAAATTAATTCAAGGATTCGCTCTAAAAGAGGAAAATTTAGATCAATGTTGGGAAATATTAAATGAAAGATATGAAAATAAAAGACAATTAGCATTGAGTCAAATTAACAAAATATTTTCTATGAAAATTGTAAAAGCAAACAATGCTAAAACTTTACTGGAGTTATAAGATACTTGCAATGAAGCCGTCAGAAATTTAAAAACTTTGGGTTTAGATTCTAATGCGTTAAGCGACTTAATTATAATAAAATTCATGATGGGGAAATTGGATGAATCGTTAAAACAGAGATGGGAATTGATGTTGGATAGTGATAAATTGCCTGATCTGAATATTTTTAGGAAATTCGTTGAGCGCGAAGCGCGCGGTGTTGAAGAGATAAAATGCAAACAAGACGTAAAATTCACTAATTCGAAGAAATCAAACAACGTATTGAGTACAATTGTGAAAAAGGAAAATACGTGCATTCTTTGTAACGAGCGTCATGCGCGATTTAAATGTCCGACATTTAATTCAAAACCGGTTAAAGAAAGATGGAAATTCGTTGAATTAAATAAGTTATGTCAAAATTGCTTACGCCAAAATCATAGGCTGGAGAATTGTAGGATAAACATTAATTGTAAAAATTGTGCAGAAAAACATCATACATTACTACATGTTTATGGTAGAAATTCAAATTCTGAAAGGGCGAATAATGTATCGCCAGACATTTCAGTTTCAAAAAGTGCTCAGTTTTATTCTAGTAATGTTTTGTTATCTACAGCACTAATTAAAATTAAATCGAGTAAAGGCAAAATTATGCATAGATAATGCTAGTCAAAATTCATTAATTAATAAGGAATGTGCTAAGCGACTAAATTTTCCCTTACGGAGCACGTCGCATAGTATAATAAGGATTAATTGCGTTTTAGCAGAAACTGCTCTCAACGAAACAGAATTTAAATTCCCTCCGCATTTTTCGTCGGAGTCATTTTCAGTCAGCGCTTTTATAGTTGATAGGGTTACCTCACCTCTCCTTAATTTCCAACTAGCGCAACACGATTGGCCCCATATACAAGGATTACAACTAGCTGATCCACAATATTATGCAAGTGGTCCCATCGATATTCTTCTTCGGACAGAAATAGTCGCATCAATCTGCAATGG
Organism: Salticus scenicus; assembly: GCA_963930645.1. Classification (NCBI taxonomy): domain Eukaryota; kingdom Metazoa; phylum Arthropoda; class Arachnida; order Araneae; family Salticidae; genus Salticus; species Salticus scenicus. Next base: position 25,676,200 of record OZ005652.1, read on the forward strand.
CAGTCCCATTCAAGGGCCAGCTGGAACTCCTACAGCATTTCCCACAAAACTGGGTTACCTCCTATCAGGTCGTGTTGATAGCTTTCACTGTACAGATATCAGTTTAACATGTCATACCGTTGATGATGATATCAACAACACTTTAAAACAATTTTTTGATACAGAATCAATTCCAAATGTAGATACAAAAAATATAGAAAATGATCCTGTAGAAAATATTTATTTGATAACAACTAAAAGGAATAGTGAGGGAAGATATGTAGTTCATCTACCTTTTAAGCCAGATGGGGCACTAGGTGACAGTAAGTCAGGTGCTATTTCAAGATTTCTTTCCATTGAAAATAAACTTAAAAGGAATCCACAATTAAAGAGGGAGTATTCAAATTTCATGAACGAATATATATCTTTGGGTCATATGACAAAATTAAATCCAGATAAAATTAATGAAACGCCACATTATTATTTACCGCATCATGCGGTGGTGAATGAAAACTCTGAAACAACAAAATTACGTGTAGTATTTGACGCCTCGTTCAAAACAACAAATAGCAAATCATTAAACGACATCCTATATATTGGTCCTAAACTACAGTCAAATATTTTTGACAATTTAGTAAAATTTCGAGCCAACCCTCTAGCGTTCAGTGCAGACATCCAACAAATGTATCGTCAAATTTTAATTGAAAGGAAACATAGAATCTACCAAAGAATGGTTTGGAGAAAATCTCCCAATGACCAATTATCTTTTTACGAATTGAATACTGTCACCTACGGAACAGCTTGTGTACCCTATTTAGCGTTACGCACGCTTAAGCAATTATGTGAGGATGAAAATCAGAACTTCCCATTAGCAACAGAAATTGCCAAAGACAATTTTTACATCGACGACTTATTGTCAGGGGCACAATGCCTTCAATTAGCAAAAGATAGAATAATGGAGCTGCAGGCTCTAATGCATGCTGGAGGGTTTAAACTTAGGAAATGGGCTTGTAGCCATCCAGAAGCCCTCTCTGATATTCCAGAGGAAGAGAAGGCTAATTCGGTCATTCATTTTTTTTGACAATAAAAAAAAAAAAAAAATCAAAGAGTATTAGGAATGTTCTGGAATTTAAGTGAAGATACTCTTCAAGTTAGAACCTTAGCTGATCAGCAAATCCATACTAAGAGACAGTTGCTCTCCGTAATTGCGCAAATTTATGATCCCCTCGGAATTATTTCGCCATCTACAATAACTTTAAAATTAATTCTGCAAAAATTGTGGAAGTAGCAATCATCGTGGGATGAGCCTATACCTCCAGATATCTTGCAAGAATGGAAAACCTTTTATGAAGAAATTAATGCGTTTAAATCTATGTCAATTCCACGCTATTTAGGTTCAAATATTACAGACTGTAGATATGAAATTCATGGGCTTTGTGATGCCTCTCCGAGGGCGTATGCGGCAGTCGCATATTTAAAGGTCATAACAAACACTATTCAGATATATTTAATTGCTGCTAAAACTAGAGTCGCACCCATAAAAGAAATCACTTTACCCAAATTGGAACTGTGTGGTGCTGTACTCTTATCAGACTTAATTTGCAACATTCAAAAATCCCTTAAATTTACTCACTCGACATACTGGTACACTGACTCTTCTATTGTATTAAACTGGATAAATAACCCTCCAAACAAAGGAAATAGTTTCGTGGCCTATAGAGCCACCAAAACCAGAGCTCTTACTCACTTAGAATCCTGGAGACATATCCCAGGAAAAGAAAACCCGGCCGATTATGCCACACGCGGATTGTCCCCAGCTAAGTTGAAAGCTAGAAGTGAGTGGTGGGAAGGGCCAAAATGGCTCCATAGTTTTGAGCTACCACTCATGTGCACTGTACATTCAGTTTCCGTTCAGGAAAAACCTAATCACCATCCGATAGATTCAAGTTCTAAACCTTCACTTGCTAATAACTTTCTCATATCCCACATTACAAAATATTCGAACTATCTAAAACTTTTAAGAATTCTAGCATATGTGCTAAGATTCATAACTTATATCAAAGACAAGTCCAAGGAAAGTGGTTCTTTAAAGGCCTTAGAGCTAAATCAAGCGGAAATTTGTCTTGTAAAAATTATTCAAAATGCCGAATTTAGTGGAAAGGAAAACTTTTAAAACCTTCACACAATCTGTTAGGTTTTGATCCTTTTCTGGGTATTCTTCGGGTATTCTTCGTGTTGGAGGACTCCTGCGGAACCACCCATCCCTGCGATTTAAAAAAAAAAAAAACACCCCATATTACTTCCTAAAGTACATCACGTCACTTCCTTGATAATAACATATTATCATAACTTAAGCTCCCATGCTGGTCCCAACTTAGTACTGTCACTCATCAGAAACAAATTCTTTATTCCCCACGGCCACTCCACGGTTAAGGCAGTTTTAAGAAAATGTATACTCTGTTTTCGTCTACCAGCTAAGCCAATAATGCAAAAGATGGGGGATCTACCCTCAGAAAGAATCACACCCATTCGTCCCTTTTCGAAAGTTGGTGTCGATTTCGCGGGACCAGTAATGACAAAATGTCAACATAAACGAAAAGCGACATCCTTTAAATCATATATTGCCCTGTTCATCTGTATGGCTACAAAAGCAGTGCATCTTGAAAGTGTGTCAAATCTTTCAACAGTAGCATTTCTCGCAGCCTTGAAACGCTTCATAGGTAGGCGGGGATACCCCTCTGACATATTTTCGGACAATGGCAGAAATTTTGTCGGAGCCCATTCTTACCTCAAACAGTTATTTTCTTTATTCAAAGAAGAAAAATTACAAAATTTTGCTTCCCAACACCAAATAACCTGGCACTTTATTTCTCCGTATGCTCCAAATTTTGGGGGACATTTGAGGAAATTTCCACGAATCTATGCCAAATAGAGGCTGTTATAAATTCGCGGCCTCTAACGCCATTGTCCAATGCTCCTAATGATTGCGCAGCTTTAACACCAGGACATTTCTTGATTGGATCTGCATTATTAGAATTGCCAGAACCATCGTTAACAAACAATTCTCTTAGTTTTTCTTCTAGGTATAAGCTCTTATTGCAGATGAAGGAGGCGTTCTGGAAGAAGTGGACATCCCAGTACCTGCCAACCTTGCTTTCGCGAGCCAAAAGAACCAACAACAGTGACAATTTTTTCTCCAGGGCAACTCGTCATTCTGAAAAATAAAGCCTCACCTCCACTACATTGGGATCTCGCACGCGTCATCAAGTTGATTCCCGGAGCTGACGGTATCACCAGAGTCATCGAGCTTCAGACATCTTCTGCTGGAACTCTTACTCGACCGGTCACTCAAATTATCCCTCTTCCGAGTATTTCGACTCCTGCTTCGGTGCCTCCCCCCCCCCAGTATGCTGATTCAATGGGAGCGGGGACGGCGACAGTCGAGCACTGATAGACAATCACGAGACCATAGAGAGAAACCAAACTTTCATTCTTTTCTTCTTTTTTTATTATTATTATGTTTTTCTCTCTCTGAACATATTCGTGAAAACGGAAGTACTTTTATTCTTGAGTGATATCCAGTCGAACATCCATACTGAAGTCGCAGTAAAATTATTCATTAATTGTTATATTATTCAAATAATAAGTACTATTCTGTATTATATTTATAATTCATTCAAGGCATAAAAAAATGCCTTTATACGTATTCGAAATGTTTTTAAACCTGTGCTCAAATACTTGAAAAATTCTGTTTTTTGTTCATCGAGATACTCGATTAAATTCAATAATTAAAATCAAGTGCATCAATGATTTGACTTCGCATCTCTTTTGTGTGGCCTAAATTTACTTCAAGCATCCGGGAAATGCAGGAGAGAGGTGAGTTAGATTTCACTTAATATTATGCATGCTAAAATTAGTTTCGTTTTTAATAAAAATGGCATTTATGGAAATTAAAATTCATTATCCATTAATCTAATTCTAATTTATTCAACAATGGGCTAAATACATAATTTTCTTTTGTAGCATTTTTTCCCCTTTCGCATTAAAATAATAGTAATAATAATAATAATAATATAAAATAGTTATTTTTGTATGCATGCAACATTTAAATTGTAATATATTTATCATTTTCATGAAAAGTAAATAATTGCACTTGAATGAGAAATATATTTGGATCTAACTTTGTTTATTTTAAAATTCCTGTAAACAATACATATCTTTTATATGTTTTGATCAAATATTTACTTTTGAAATTATTATATACTGAATTATTTTTTGTTGGACTCTAGTAAAAAATAACTTAATTATATTTATACTTTATAGGTACATTTTTCTAGATTATTGCGTGAACGTTTATATGTAGTATTCATTCAACATTTCTTTATTGCTTTATCCACAAAAATTATGTGACTAACATCTAGAAATTAAACTGTGGTTCTAGTAAAATTAATTCTATGTCTTCCTTATAAATTCTACTCTTCTTTAAAAGCGAATTCTAGAAAGCTGTATTAGAATTCTAGAGCATTCGCCTATATTATCGATATCATTCTGAAATTTCGGCAAATAAATGTCGGTACAGGAGACAAAATTTAGCAAAGAGTTTCTAACCCAATTCTAGGACATCAAGCTTGAATTCCTCACAATACAAAGTATTCATGATATTCATAATATTGTTTCACCATCTAGAAATGTATAAACTATAATTTCTCGATCATTTCGTCTATTCAGTTTATCGGTTTATCTTATACGCATAACTCGAATATCGATATTTTTAGTTTAGTTATTCAGAAAGTAACTACTTATTCGTTCTATATGAAGACTATGTATACCTTTTTCTCAGTGTATAAATAGTTATATTTTTATTTTTAGTGCATTTGTATTTTTGTATTTTGTATTTTTAGTGCATTATTTTTAATTGAAACCTGTGAAGGTGCTTTTAAAATAGTTAAAATAGTAAATTAAAAATTTAGATGTTATTTTAAAAGCCTTTAAATATGTAAATAAATATCAGGATTTATCTTATTTTTTAACTGCAATATCTATCTATCTAT